>DWAJ01002976.1:0-15883 GCA_018238005.1 Eurema mandarina
GGAAAAAACGGGGAAAATTATTCATCTTTGAGGGCTTCCTTTGCGTGCGCTGCGAAAACGGTTCAAGATACAAAAATAATATGTATGAAAGAATTATTCCTCTTTAAATGATCTAAAAAAAGTCCGCTACAGTATATGTCTATCTTCTAAGATTGACTCACTATACCATAATAATGGAAATAGATCCGACGGGGACGAAGTTCCGAGCAACAGCTAGTAATGATATAAATACATAATACACTTCACAATACCATTCTGACTCAAAAAAAGCATGTACATCTAGTAATAAAGAGATTATCTTTGTCAGGCGGCGGACAAGGAGAAGGAGATGCAAGACATGCGGGAGGAGTCGGACCTCGTGCTGCAGCTGCGGGCCACGGGGGCTTCGCCCCACGCGGGGGACACCGGGGACAGAGCGGCCGACAGCCCCGCCACCGGTGAGTTGCATGTGGGTGCAATGGTGAGTGGTGGGTGCCTTGCTGCACGCGCGCGGTGCCGGTGTCAGTACCGATGTCGGGGCCGGTGTCGGTGTCAATACCGGTGCCGGTGCCGTCCGCGCGCGTTGCAGGAGGCCTTCTTGGCCTAACGGCTGACTAGCTTACTCTTTGGGTGGTGGATATTGAGGTCGAGTGGTGATAGGAATGAGTTTATTGTTGTTATAAAGTAAATATTTGCGATTTTAGAGTATCGGAGAGACTGCTGCTCTCATTTGGTATTGAAATGATTTGTTTTAATCACGGAATTATGGATTAAAAAGTTATTAATTAAGGAATGCTAAGAGCGGTCGCGACACCGTTTTTATTAATTAAAGTAGTTTCGGAAAGGTTTTATCAATTTATTTAGAGCACAATTTGTATTTGCAGATACTATGTAAAAATAAATAAATAGTGTTTAAATGAATTTTTAGCTGTCACAGTGCTTTGATCACGTGAGAATGTTTTGAATGCTAAGTCGTATTGCATGTATATAGATGTGATAGAAGAACGTCCGGCCTCAATGGTCCACCGTGTGTCTGTCTGTGCGTGGTTGTGGGAACTAATAAACGTGTTGGTCACTAACGCTTGTTTCATTCGCTAACCTCTAACTGTCGCCCGCGCCGCCGCACCTGGACACCTCGCGGCTTCAATGGTCAATAACTACATGACATAGCAAATATAGCTTAATACGGGGCTTCAGGTGTCGGCGACGTTGGTCCTTAGTGTAAGTCTGTAGGAAATGTACAGTTACTCAAGTTAAATGTTCATTTTGGGACGTGGTTTAGGAGTTTCTTATTCGGTAGTAGCATATTATTAAATTAAATTGTTGGTGAGTAAGGCTTCAATAGAAACACCGACGGTATGATACAAACGGAAGAAATAATGAACTACAAAATACTCAAATGAAAAAAAGTACACATATTAAAATGGTTGAAACGTAAAGATGTGTTTATTTGTAAATCCTTAATTCATACAATTATAAAAACAAATACGTAGATATTAAATCTCACGCCGGCTACGTTTTTATTTTATAAAAAAACTCGATTTGTATGACGAAATTCAAATCAGCGACGTAAGTTTACCTCTTTAATTAATTGTATATTTTTGACGATGGCGTTATGGATTAAAGCCTAAATAAAAATGTTCGCATCATCAGCGTGTATTGAATTGGTGTCAGTCTCAGTCGGGTCGCTCAATAAGTCAGCAGGTGAGATGTGCATCTGTTATTCTATTGAGACGCATTGACGCGCTGATGCTGGATGACATTCCGAGGCCGCTCGTGGCGAGCTGTGCTCTGTACTCTGTAGAGTCTGAATGCTCAGTATCTGGGCTTCGACCTACATCGCCCGCTCGATACTGCATGCCTTGAACCACCGCGCTCTACTATGACACGATATCTCTTAATAGCAAACTAAATATTTATAAAGATGTCTTTGTAAGCGCATAAAAACATCCAACCTCTTACTGGTAACCCTGTAGATAATACATTTATCAATTATAATAAATGGCTCGTACTTATTGTGTCAGCGAAACAGAAAGTATATTTGTATACTAGACGACACGGGCACATTAATATCACTTATTACTGTGTCGTTAAAAAAATAAATTACTGAACATTTGGTAATGTGGTGGTCCACATTACAAAGAACTTCCTATTTTCTTAAATTCGATGTTTTTTATCAGTTGTTGAATGAAATTGTTAAGTTCCATAACCATATTAAAATAAACATAACGAGCATGCGTGCGTTTAATGAAAAAGAAATCCCTTTAGTGAATCTGACCGCGACAAATGCCGCATGGCCGTCAAAGCTCGCCGTCGGGTTAATCGCGAAATTAACCGACAAGTTTTTTCATAAGCGCCCCGAGTTTGAAACTCGCACACACCAACACACAAACACACACACTCATAGCAGCCACTAATAGACTCGTACACAACAATTCGCTATAAATGGTTTTTGGCCTCCCTGAGGGTCGCCTTGAGTGTTAATCGTATTAGTGAGTGACTTGCTCAATTAAACTAGGAAATATAGTCGAAGTAGCCGGACGACGGTCGCCGGACGCCGGACGCCGGACGCCGGACGCCTGTCGCATGCATCGACTATTACCTCGACGGTTCAACTATTACTTCGATTATAGACCGTTCACTCCACGCAACCAATTGAACATAAATTTATTTAAAAATTATAAAGCATTCATTTTAATAACAAATCATACAGATTACTTAGTTGTTAAGATTACTTCATTGTTTAACGTAAGCGTCGTATTAAAAAAAAATCGCAGTCTCGACGACGAGCAAAATTCCTACAAAAAATCCTTCGTTTTAAATAACGCTCCTACGTGCTGCACCGTGTTTCTGACTGCTGCTTTATTCCTGTATGTTTATTTAATTCCTTAATGAGAGCCAAATTTTCTAATTTATAAATATAATTAACGTATCGTATTCCTCATTGTTTCTGTCCGTCAGCTCAACTGCAATAAAACAATGCTATATCGAGACGATGTGTACCATTAGTATGACGTATTATAAAAACATAAATGTTATGACTCTATTAATGAAAAACCACCAGAAAAAACCGCAGCAGGTCGCATTATCTAAATTCTTGACGCATACCTCCGACGTTATACGTCCGAAGGCCGAGACCCATGGGACTTAAAGTGGCATTAAAGAAAACTGTACGGCTCAGTGTGCCTGTGCGAGTAGTGGGGGTGGTGCGAGTGGTGGGGGTGGTGCGACCCAGTTGCACAGACCGCTCACGACAATGGGCCGCATTGTGCGCGCGAATCACTGCGCTTTCTGGGACAAGGCGACGAGCCGCTAGGGCCGCGCCCGCTGGACGTATTTACACTACAACAGATAATATCATCATTTGATATGAGCTTGAGTTCCTTGCCAATTATGATTTGTAAACAATACACTATTAGGTACTTCTTATCAGTACGCGTTTTAAAGTAACTCTCGTTTGTTTGTGTCTAATGTCTTACAGGAAACTTTCTCTATATAGCTTTCACGCGAGCAAAGTCAGGCCGGTTAGCTTTCTTAGTTCTCTTAACCTCACTAAATATTTATAGTTGAGGAAATAAGAGACAATCAGCCCTGCGCTTAAGTTAGATAGTCGTCAGACAGCGGAATACGATATTCCAATTAATCATTATTATGTTATCACAATGGTTGGGCGTCGTGTCGCCGGTTGAGTTAATGAGGTTATCGGCGAGCAGCCAGGCTACCTGCGGGGAACACTTGCTTTAAAATAACCTTAAGAGCTTCGCGTATTATACTTTTTAACCCAAATAATTCGTATTAAATTAAAAAGTAAATTTGTGCTAACGCTTTTTACCATTCAAAATTTGTATATAAGTTCGTGACTCGCACATCACTAGTGAAGCTCAGTAAAGTAGGCCAATAAGAAAAGCGCAAAGCCTCAACCAACAAACAGACCGGCTGCGGCGTTCCGAGGCTTTTTAATTACAAACATAATAACATATGCACTGCATTGTATAATACTCGATTGCGTACTTGTAAATGAGGTAAAATCTTTTTTTATATTCGTTAGTATAATAAAAATAAGTTAAACAGAAATGTGAATTATTGTTCTGAGAAAAGTTATTGAAGTTTTAAATAATACGAGCGCTCGCCGGCAGAATTGTTTTTTGTGCTACTTTATCAGAAAAGAAATTTCATTTCTCAACATATTATAGTCGCCGTTTTCAGAATGACTAGATGCCATTTTCCTTCGAAAATAAATAACAGCCAATATAACTTCTTGCGTTTCTTTCGTAGTTTATCCAAAAACATCAGACATGCACGGAATATTGAGTAGGCATTGGTAAAACATTAGTTCTTGATATTATAGTGGATACCCAGTAGGCGCTTGCTACGGGGCGCCGTAGCGGCGTAGCGTAACGACTGCGATTAGCGTAGCACGTGCTACGGAGTGCTGCAGCCTACCCGTAGCATAATAATATACAAATTATGATTTTAGTATATTTCATACGGTAAACACGCGCATTGCAGTCTTTTCTAATGTAAAACAACTTGATATTTGTGCGTTCAATTTTACTATTATGCTTAGTAAGCTTTTCAAACTTATAACCCTGACACGTTCCCTGTATGTTGTCGCTTAATACGGCAGAAGAATTATTTTTATTAATAAATGTTAAACCGTACTGTAAACACACACCTTCTAAAATTATAAATGTAATTTATAACCAGTTCAGAAAGTACCTATTTCAGAAAATGATCGAATAAAATAACATTAAGATATAAATTCCGCAATGCTATAAATAACGTGGGCCGGGGACGGGTCGGGTCGCGGGAGGATGTCGAAAATAAAACAAACGACGAGCATTAGTCACCGTTACCTGCCGCGCGCGCCGCCCGCGCCGCCCGCACTCCGTCACGCCGCCCACTGATAACGCACTACAAATCCCGCCATTTCTCCCTTTCAACTGTTTTACTGATAGCATGGGTATTGCGTTGCTGCCGCACTGAAAAAAAACCTGAAATTCCTACGGACTTCGCACGACCTGGTTGACTTCATTCAATGTAACTGCAAATACCGTCGCCCTCAGTTACTTATGACTTAACAATTTAGGAATTCTACGTAACACACAACATTGTAATTATTGCTTATAGAGATTACAAAATATAATAAATCATTATTATAAATACCTATTTTTTTAAACATTCAAGTATCTTGTAGTTTCATAATCTAAGCCAAGAATGACACAATTTTAAAATCTAGGCCAAACAATATCACGCGTGGTGTGCTCGGCCATAAATATCAAACTTAATTTGCAGCGGCCAGGTGCTCGCACCCGGCGCCGCACCGTACAGTGTACACCTAATACCTACGTTATATGATATATTGTTAGTTTGTACGTCAGGTAATTCGCGAACACCCGTCCCGCTAACACACTTGAAAGTTTAGTCATGTATGGATAGATCATCAAAAAATAAATTCAATTTCGTTAGGAAAGATAAGTATGAGAAGAAATTGATTTTAAGACGATCGAAGTTTGCTGCTTTAAAATTTGGAAAAGTATGGGATGTAAAAGGGTGGGGATAAGGTGCCACGGTTAGCGAACCAACATCTAATAAATAGCTCTTATGGCGAGGAATCACTACTTCATTTTCTGCGGCAGTAGGGAGGTGTAGGTGCTATTCTGGATAAATTTGGGCTTGGCTTTCTATTAAGTACCTTTGTCCCATCGGCAGACTATTTATTCGTATTTAAAATGTCACCTAATCCTGAAGTGCTCTAGTACAATATTGTCTTGTAAATCCGTTGGAGCGAGCGCGGTCGTCGGTCGCCGGTCGCCGGTCGCCGGTCGTCAGGCGACGCGTCCGTCCCCTCTTGTATACAACTATACATTAATTAAGGACAAAATTACCATGAAAAACGCGGACCTCATTGTCATTCATAAAGCGATGTTTAAACATGAATTATACCTCCTTTGTATTATATCGTGTTTTTAACCGACAAACAAATTACGGCTATAATAATTAAGCCTTTAGTTTTACGTTTATTTCATATTAGTAATGACTAGTCTGCGGTTTTTCCATATCAATAGCGAATGGTGATGCAATTACTTGTAAGATAACGTTGTTAAGCTGTAAGTATAACTTGAGGTAACTTCATATTGCTCAAGGAATTTGTTATTTGTTATGTTTCAACTTAATTACTGACATTTCAACGTGTAAAACGTTTGCGTATTAGGCTATAAGCATTTTGAAGAAGATAAATGGCCAGACTCTTGAATATTCCTCATCTGTAGACTGTTTTGCAAGTGTGCAAACTGAATTGTACGAGTAGGTATAGAGTATAGAATGTAGAGTGGAGGCGAACGCTTCGCAAGGCTCGGTTTATTGCGGCTCGTGCAGCGAATTCCCCGAAATAATTTAGATCGGTTATTGCAAATAGAAGAAACAATGAATCGTTTGGCGATCAATTTCAATTTTGTAGGATCAGGAAGGAGCTCCGCCGCGCGCCTCGCGCCGCCTGGAACGATACAAAACCAAATAGAAGAAAAGTTCGATCGTGCGTTTCATAAATTTGCTTTTTTTTACGTTTAAATTTGGCATTAGTTTACAAATGCGTTAATACAAGTTTTGTTAGTTTTATCCACTAAATTTTAACACAAAAATATTGCTTAATTCATTATACGTTATACGTAGATATGTGTATAATATCCGTCTGCTCTATGTCGCGTGGCTCCCTCCGCGATTACACATTCAAGCTGTTTAATTAAAGAGCGACAAGCCGTGAAGTCGTCAATTGCGTCGTATCGCAGCGGCGTCGTGTCGGGCGCGGGCCCGTGTCGGCACGGAACAGTCAAAGGCAATATTTAGATCAACCAACATTCCATTTGCTTTGATATGATTTAAGTGTTTACCGATATTGTCGAAAATCGTAGGATTATACAAATGGACGCGTATCTTTGCAATTATTATAATTTATTATAATATAATTATATATTATGCAAGTAGGTCATGATAGTCAATATTCACATAATATTGGGAGCAGCCCGTGATCGCACGAGGCAGTAAAATGTGATGTCGTATTATCTATATTTCGGGTGCATTATGTCGGCGCGCGCGTAGCGTCAAATTGGAAATATCACATTCACATTTTGGTCGGTGCTATTATACATTTTGTAGAAATTTACCACAAAGGATAAATATTATATAATTTTTTTCACCATAAACACACTAATCCTGTGTTCTAACAGCACGTAAAGTGGCCAATGTGTGGATATTGCGAACTATGATAAGGTTTCCACCTTATCGCAACACAGTGCGTGCGTTTTCAAGGCGGGCCGCCGGGGCCTGTAGTGGCTGTTGAAGGGCTCGAGGAGCCTGGAGCACCCTCGGACCTGTCTGTCGCACTCGCACCCTCCGGACCATCGCCCATTGATGACTCAAAATATGCAAATAGTGGCACTTTCAGTAAAATACTATTAAGAAGGGATTTGACTTTTTATGCTAAAAATATAAATATCACATTTAATGTTACAAGGCACGGATACAGATACTTAAAGTTGTATATTTTGTTGTAACAAAGCGTAATCTTTCCTTCATTCTCTGCATTAAATTGCATTTTCACTTACTTTTTTTACGAAAATTTATCTTCTCCCAGTGGAATACCATTTATGATTAACCATTGAAATTCTCCGCGTGAACGCATTTGGAATGGGATAAAAATCTGGAAATAAAAACGGAAGCTGCATTTAACGCGAGTGCACCCCCGCACCCCTACACTCATGCACCCGTGCACCCGTGCACCCGGGCAACGCGACATAGCCCCTGCCGCGCCGCGCTACGATCCGTTTTCCTTTAATGATAGCGCCCCTAATCGGAAATATATTACGAAGCGACGGCTCTGAAAGAAAACATCCTGTAGCAGCGTCAATGAACACATTCAAAGGCCGGGAAAGCTTAGACCGAGACGAACATACGCCAGTCTGGGGGTGGGACTGAGATGGACGCCCTAGGGGAAAAATTTCCCTCTCGTTGAAACGTCAGTGTGACGGTAGAGTCTGCGGCGGGCGGACGTGGGCGGAGCGCTCTCGACGGAAAAACCACGTGCTCGCGTCGTAAATCTTGTGTCGTGTCGTGCGTGAGTTTGTGTGTTTCAGGGAGCTCCGCGGAAGGACTCGCCGAGGTATTGTGAGGCGCGCTGTGCGCCCCTTGCTTTGATGTGATTTATAGCGGTATCTGCTCGCTGGAGCCTCCAATAACGTTTCCGTATATCCACTGAAATTTGTTTTCAATATCAATTTAACACTGAAACAAAGGATGCTGTAGAAAAAACATCGTACTCAAATAATGAATATAGTTTCACTCAATGAACTCTACGAAACAATTGTAATAAACGAACAAATAAGTTTACACATACAGACGCATGCACAGGTTGTCAAGTATAAGTATCCTGGGGAGCGACGTCGCTCGCCCTCCGGAGCCCTCCGGAAACGTACAGGTGCACGTTTGCATTGCTCTCACGACGAGAAACAATACTTGCATTGTCGCTGCGCTTTCTATTCAATCTTTATTAATTTGCTAATGGGTAAACGTACTTACCTACGTTTATTTAAATTCAAGAATTAAAAGTGAAGACTTATAAAACAATTCCATTCAAAACCCACACAGCGAGATTTTAATTTATTTCCCGCTAATATAACTCGCGTTACAACTATGCGTAATGCACAACATATGAAATGCCGTAGCAAAACTGAACACATCCAATAGTTAAACAACAAGACACAAACCGGCGGGAGGTCCCCGCACTCCGCCGGAGTTCCGCAACTTTCACTGGCACCACAACTCTCCGCAACTCCCGAAGTTCGCGGGTTTGTTTGTGTGCTTAATCCTAACTCGGCTCCTTCGTGCCTCGAATGACAATCAGACTCGCCACTTCATTAAACTTATATTAGCACAAGTACTTGCTTTAATAAAAAACTTTTGCGTCAGATAATTTGGCTTAAAGGCTTACGTAGACTTATAAACTTTTGCTTGCGATGTTTTCGGCATAAATATTAAACAAACAATATCTTCTAAAGCTGTGCCGCTCGGCCTCACGTCTGAGTTCAGTTTGATGTGTGCTAATCAAAGTTACAATTTGTGCCCTTCAGTTAAACCCTCGTCTTCTGTTTTGCGTCAAACAGTAACAGACGTCATACATAAATAAATACTACTCTATAATATATTTTACTTATTACTCCATATATTATACTTTTACAACCAAACTTGAATATAGAGACGAATTATTATAATCGTAAAATCGCTAGTATTATATTTTTGTAGTAAAAGGTAGAATATTCTGGAAGCCGCGCCAACGGCTCGTGGCTAACGCGCGTTTGCTCGGCCGAGCGGAATGTGCCCTAAAAACGCTCAATTGCATTATTATACTTAATATTTTACTAACTTTATTTTTGGTAAATTATACTTTTATATAAAACAGTATTTTAAGGTGCTTCAAGTGGAGTAGATAACATATTACTTATCCATTATATAAGAGCACGAGTGACGAAATATTACACGCATTACGATGTTAGGCTTATAGCAATACAACTAATCTGTAAGTTCCGCACGCATCGAGCTTTTTGCGCGGAAAATACGTACGGCAAGTTTTCTTGCCGATTTCTTATAGGTACGATTACAAAAACGTTCAAAATATTCATTGTTATTCTGGAGTAACAATGTTGCCGTGGAGAAGACATAGTTTTAGTTAATAAGAATAAAAGTTATGTTGAAACCAAAAATAGTAAATTAAGCAATAGGAGTATTTTGTGATATAAAACATAAAAAGGTTTATGTCCGGATTAAAACAATATATACCTACAAAATAATAAAAAGCCTATCATCCCAACCCAGTAGTTTTATTCGTGTTAGTACATTTTAAAAATGTTGATGTTGAAAATGATTCATTGTACCAATGACATACGGTGTACTATCGCTCGTGCTAAAAATGTTTCTGTCTTGTACTTCGCTTACTGTCTTAAGAGAAATAAAAGCAAACGTGTATGTAGCAATTTAAAAAGTACTTTTCCGTCTTAAGACTGCACGCGTTTTGAATGTTATGACGCAGACGGCGCGGCGCTACACCAGCACGTCGCCTCATACTGTCTCACTGGCTTTTCAGTTTAAAAAATGGCCTAAATTTTAATAACGATAAGTAGGTATTCTAAAATGTTATGTTTTAGAGTAAATTGCAATACATACACTAACCGTTACAAAAACATTCATTTTCACATATTTTTACCATTTTTAATTCGAATTACACCGAATTCCGAAAATCTCTGTATACTTAAACTATGTTTTAAAGAGAGAGGTATGCTCAATAATAATATTATATTATAAGCTGATGAAACTACAATAAGATTGTGACATTTTAAACACATTTCATATACATTGTAAGTGTTAGTGTGAATATGACTATAGTGTGTAGTGTGTGCGGCGCCCGGGCCGGTCGGTCGGTCGGTCGGTCGGTCTGTCGGACCCCTCGCTGCTACTCTGCTATTATCCGCATATTTATGGCAGTCTGCGCCGCCGTCTGTAAATTACATCGCACGAGCTATTCCTACACTATGCAAATGGAAATTTACACTTCTTACGTTGTACGCGTGGAATGTGTTTCCCGACGCTTAGTCTTTTCTACGACAAAAACAAACTCCGATCGACATCAGACTTTGATACGACTAAATCAAAAAATTTTTGTGAAAAATGTCAGTAACCTTATGATCCTATATATTTCTTATTTAATATTACAAAATAAGGCAAATTATCCCCCGGAGCAGCTTGCACTAAACTCGAAGCGTGTAAACATAATGCGAAATAAATGGAAAGCGAATGCTATTCCTATAATCACATTGAGCGCGCCGAATCACTCGTTTGGCTTCAAACGATGTGCATTATTTGATCTGACACTAATATTGTTACCGCGCTCGACGTGACAATACTTAAAATAATAGGACTTGACATCTTACTGGGCTTACGGTAATTTGAATTATTTACAAAAAAAATATCAACCTCCATTGTGTTAAAAATCACTCGAATGGGGTTAAAGCAATTAGTTTAATTATCTGATCATAAGCAAATCCATTTCTATTTCAAGGCATGTTTCCCTATCTTAAAGCTAAACTATCAGTAATAGCTAAAGTGTAACCAATGTCAGGCTGCACGTGGATCGATGCGCCGCGTGCCTTTTATTGTCCCGGCTCGGCCCCACGGCCTGCTGACTCATCATATTTAGCCGAACTACTGTTGTTATTCTGTCATTTGAGTTAGTGTTTGCACCGTGTACCGGCGACCTAAAAGGATGATTTTGTGAGAACGAAAGCGGCATTCTATCGTTGAGAATATAGCGAATTTTCTTTTTTACATATCTAACTAACAATACTATTAATACATGAAAGCTTTTTCCTTCTGCTCGAAACTATAAACAATACAATATACACTCATGTAAAACTGAAATTACCAAAACTATTTTAAATTTTTTATACGGATGGAGAGGTTTCACGCTCATCATTATACAATTAAATACCGTTTGTAGTGATTGAACTGTCAAAAGGAATTATAGGCCGTCAACATGGTATAGGCATCGCAACCGAGAGCTAGGAACGTAAAATCGCGGTGACCGGCACGCGATCGCGTGTGCGCCGCCTTATTGTGACGGCGCCGCGCCAGGTTCGATTCCCGGCTGTTCAGATAACGTCGCACAATCAGCTGATAACAACGCAACCTCTTGACTGTAATCACCCGGGAAATTGAAATGATATATGGGATTATAAATCAAATAATAAAAATGATATAAGGTTTTATAAGAAAGTCAGCGTAGCAGTGTTATTGTCGTTCTATGTTGCGCAACTGCCTATAAAGCTGCATAAAACATTATAATTAACTAGCTGTTACTTTATTATACATCAATCTTTTGCCCTATAATGGTAGTTGATCATAACATTAAGAACATCCTGTATATACGGCGCAGAATTTAGTCCAAGAGTACTAAGAACATAGTCCAGAGCGCTGAGCAGCAATTTGTGAACAAATGTAACGTATAATGAGAGAGTAGGAGTGAGGCTATAAAATGTTTACGACACATCGCGCGCTCCACTCGAGACGTCTTTGTTCCCGGTCGGCTATTTCGTGCTTATCCGACTGATAAAGAGAAGGTTATGTTGTCACTTCATTATACAGGGCCTAAAATACTTGAGTGCGAAAACTGAAACCATAGATAGTATAAACTTAAAGAACATTGCTTGGTCTTGATCCTGATTCAAATTTTGAAAAAAAAAATCTTTTTCCGGAGCAGCACGTGCGTCGGTCGCCCGCGCGAATTTTTTTTTTATTCATTTATATTGCGCAATGTACACAGTTCCTTATAACTATATACATCACCCTGTAAGGACGCAGTAAATTACTTAAAACTAAACATTTAACTTATCTATTAAGGAATAGCAACAGTACCTAATTTTATACTAGTTATAACAATACATATTTTTTATGCTTAAAATTAGTTATAGATAGATATAGATATATATTATAGTGTTGTACATTGATAGCGAACGACGTATTGAGATTTGAACTAAATTGATGGACTTTTATTGTTTGTTCTATTGTTCAAGGCTCTATCAAGATAATTAAAAATATTTTACTGCACTACAGTATTATAGTACACTTATTGGATTGAAAAAAGCAAAATAAGTTCGAAAGTAAACATCTTTTACACCTCTATAGTTGAAGTTTAATATTTATTTTTTATATTCTTTTTAAGTTTATGATATCTTAAAAAAAATATTCATTATTGAAGAAAACGTATGAAAGTCCTACCTGATTTTTAACAGAGGAAATTTCTCGTACGTCTCGAAAGCGGATATGTGTCTCCGGTAAAGCGCAAAGCGGAAACGACAACTCGGAGTGCACATTCGGAAAATTGAAATTAAATCTTTCAACAAAAATGTCGAAGTTAGTTCAATGCATATTGTATAAACTATCTTATAATATCTTCCATACAATTATAATGGAAAAATATTTGCTCCGTACACACGAACGAACAGAAGGACTGTTTCATTCATATATTCATCATCATATAGAGCTAAATCTTATTTCATAGTGACAACATACGATCTTTATAATTTAAATTAATTAATTAATAAAAATAATGACATCCTTAAATCACTAAAAAGAATTATTATTCCATACTAATATTATAAATGGGAAAGTGTGTCTGTCCGTCTGTATGTTTGTCTTTCTTTCACGGCAAAACGGCTGGACCTGGATTAAAACATACGATACTTTTTATCCCGGTATTGCCCCGGGATCGGGAACTACGCGGATAAAACCGCTGAGAGCGGCTAGTATGTGTATCAAATTACACATCTAGCTGTTCTTGATATAAGTATAGATGATATAGAACTTCTAAGTATCAGCTGTTAAAGCATTTGATTAGTAAGGACCCGATCATATTCTCCAAAGGCCCCCGGGCCCCCGGGCGCGTCCACAACGACATTGTTCCCGGAATGAACCGCCGATCCCATTTGAGATAGTGCCTGTTTTGTTATAACTTCAAACTGACGGATTATTAATCAAGGTTAAAGCCTTCGCTGTTTAATAAACGCTATCAGATTTGTGTTCAATCGTTGTTTATTTTTTTTTGGTATTTACGCTGTAAACATTTGTTTAAAAATGAAACTTGCGAAGTAACACATAAAAATGAGATAAAACACTTCTATTGATACTACTTTATTAACGTTATTTTTTAAGGAAATAATAAACTTTACAGCTCAACATCAGAAACTAAGAAATAAACGCGGTTAAAAGCTACTTCTCAATATTGCCCGTAAAATATTTGTTTACATAAAAATATGATTTGAACATAAAGTCGCGCGGGCGGTGATATCGCGGGATGATCTCTCCGCACACACAATTTGGCGCACGAAGCCTTCAGATGTACTGCGATTACTCTCATATTAATATTGACTTTACCGTTCAAAGTCGAAGTCAGACATATCTTTACCCAACTCTTTTTGGACTACATATATTTTAAAGATTTTACGTCAAGTAAA
The DNA here is from genome assembly GCA_018238005.1 of Eurema mandarina. Taxonomy (NCBI): domain Eukaryota; kingdom Metazoa; phylum Arthropoda; class Insecta; order Lepidoptera; family Pieridae; genus Eurema; species Eurema mandarina. The sequence continues at coordinate 14,037 of DWAJ01002976.1, forward strand.
ATGTATTAAATAAATCTTTAAGTATATTGCATATTTTAACAACTAATGGATGAAAACCGGATATTTGATTCGTAATATATTAAGCAGTACATAAAAAGCCTGCTAGTATTAAAGCACTTTTCATAATTTGATTTGATTTGCCACAAATGGGAATGGAACTCAATACTCATCGCATATCGGCCTTCAGGTTAAAAATGTGCCCATATGAAAAACTGCAATTTGTAATTAAGTAATGTACTTAATAAGCACTTTACACAAAGCTATTTAAGACTGGTCGGCACTGCATTGCACAATACAATTTTATATAATGTAAAATTTCAGAATGGCTATCCTTTAGGGATCGGTTGTGAAAAATATATAATGACGAATAATTTTCTTTGCTTCAGAAACATTTATCACGAACACAAATCCTTGCACATAACATAACACACTTGTTGTTTAATAACGTCGATCCGTGTTTATCAACTGTGCTGACTATGCTCTCGTCACAGTCAGCCGGCTTGTATCTACCCTTATAAAAAATTATCAACATAAAAAGGAATGGAAAGTGACATGACATCTTAAAAAACATTTTTGCCATATAGGTATTTTAAATAATTATATTATTTTAAAAGTACTTAAATATTCATTTGCTTAAAAAACCGAATATAACAGACTTTTGCAATCACATTATAATTATTTGAATTAAAATTCCACAACTGATAATTACTATATAAAAGAAAAAACTAAAAATATTGAACCATCCTTAACCTCGATTTCTATATTCATGCATAATCTGTGTACGAAATGTCAAGTTGACATGAGTTCCCGCCATTAGTGACGTCACGACGACAAAGGCGCTAAAAGGTCGCCCGCTGGCCCTAATGAAATGTCAAAGCAGTCTTTATAAATGCCTTCGCGTTTACGGCTTCTCGGCCGAAGGAAAAGGTTGAGACGGATAGTTGGAATACATAGTAACATAGCCTCATTAACGTATAGGACCAATTTTTATCTATTAAAAATTGTGTTCTTTAAATTGTTTATTTCTTTCTAGTGTTTGATGTGCATCTGATATGAATTAATTATAGAATCTAGGTATTTTGAATCATAATTGAAAGCGGTATATATTACATATAAAAGCTTGCCAAGTCAAATGTATACTCACTGTATGTCAAATGTATGTCACTCATCATCAACATTTTTTGATAGTTTATATTAGGTTATTGTTTTTAAACATTTGCTTGTCGGAACACGTGAAACATTATTTAATCAAACTACGGGGTGGCTTAAGACATTTTTTCTGTATGCATTAATTATATAATAGGGCTTAAGTATGTTGAAGTACTTGGTTACAACCCAAACTCTAATAAAACCCTCGGAGTTCGGACGAAGATAGTAAAAATATTCCTAACATAAATTAAATATTTCACAGGAATATTTCGTAAGAAAGAATAGTGCCTTAGATATAATACATAATATAATGTATGCACAGAATGTCGGCAAAGGCAAGCGCTGACGCGGTGTCGGCAAATAGAGCGTGAGTCGGCACATATTGTCGGCTATTTATAGCTCAGGCGTTTCAGGCCTTTACCGATGCCATAAGCGTCATATAATATGCATAAGTAAAACCACAACAAATAATTGATGTTTTAATCACTACATAGTATAAAACAAAGTCGCTTTCTCTGTCCCTGTATGCTTAAATTTTTGAAATCGGCAGCCGTTTCTTATGCAGTTTTTTTATTAGACAGACTGATTCAAGAGGAAGGGATATATAAGTCAAAGTCAAAGTCAAAAGTATCTTTATTCAATAAGGCTACATACAGTAACACTTTTGTATCGTCATGGTATTACAAAATTATATGTAT
>DWAJ01002977.1:0-15881 GCA_018238005.1 Eurema mandarina
GTCGAGGAGTCTCTTTTTTTAAAGTCGGTTAAAAACTTTGAACACCGGTTTGGAAGGCAGTTTCTACAAAGAAGAATCGGCAAGAAACTCTGATAGTAGCTGTTCGAAAATAAAATAAAAGTGAAATTTATTTATAATAAGCTTTCTGAATCACGCTTACGATTTGTATGGTTACATAGTAGCCGTCTTTGACGGATTATAGATGAATATTCTACAAGTGATTCGAGTGTTACCATATGTAGCCTAGTTGAAAAAATACATATCTAAATAAAATGATAGTCTTGGCTGGTTATTTTATAAAATAAAATTCTGGGCATATTTTTTGAACTTTTTATTTATTTCACAAATTGTTATGAAAAACTTTAAAGATTTCCAGCAAAAGTAATAACGCTTTATTGACAAACACAAAAGGACTACTCATACACTGAGTACAATTTAGCCAATCGGCGGCCTTATCGCAACTAAACGATATCTTACAGGCAACTAACACCAGGCGTCTATGTAATAGGCTATTTGACAGTATTGAAAATATGTGTCGAATTGTAGACATTCTAGTAGAAATGTGCAAAATTCATTCATATTTATTTATTTATTTATAATACTTTATTGTGCATTACATTCAAAAATCAAAAAAAGTATTAATTATCGTTTCCTGTCTGAAATAAATCACTATTCAGGAACAAGCTCGCCAGTTTCTATAACTGTTTCGAAGGAAACGTAATTTAATTAATAAAAACTAAAACTGAGGGACCGATTTTGATGATTTTTTTTATAGAAATGACCTGGGGAATAAGATTGTATGCTACATTTTTAATAGAGGATGAAGGTTCGTATGGGAATTCAATACTATTGTGTCAAGTGTGTGAAACTGGTAAAAAATATAACTTAAAATTATTTTTATATAGCTATTAGACGACCGCTTGACGCAGTGGTAGCACAACAGCTTTCTGTACGAAGAGTCGTGGGCACGATCCCTACACTGGAAAATTATACATATTTCTTTTACATATTTTTTATTTTTCTGAGGTTTGGGTGTTGTTATAAATGTTTTCATGTAAAGAAAAGTATGTATATGTTATTTATCCGTTATATAGTGGCCATAACACAAGCTCTGATTTGTGTGTCCTGTTTATTCCATGAGCGTCTGAAAAAACAGCGCACTTCGGGACAGCACAGGCTGAGACTCTTCCTTTTGTTTTCTCATTGTAATTTTTCATAAAATGTTTGTTTGTTTTTTATGTGTAGAAGAAAATAAATTTAATATAATTTAAGTAATATTTTTTTTGGAAAGAATTAATATTTTTTCGAAGTTCCTTTTTTAAGCCTAAGCCAAGTACGTCTGACAGCTTATTGGGTATTCTTTGAATTAATTGTAGACAAAAACAAATCATACTGCACAATTGTCTTTATTCAGTCCACTAATTACAACATAACTTAGTTATAGTCACAACTTTCAATCGGCTCCAAAAACGGTATCCCCTTGCCACAAACTAAAGAAACTGTCCTTCTTACTAAATAAATATATATTTGTCGATTGTAATTCTGGCTGACATGGAGGATTCTTTTCTTGCCGGAAACGATATATCTCGAAAGTCAAGGTAATAAAACCAGGTTTTGCCGACATGCCGAAGAATTAAAACCCCTTTGTTGTGAGCCATTTTGATATCAATCTTTTTTTACACTTAATTAAATCTACACACTTTTATCCGCCTTCTTCCTTTGCAGAAGATGGTATGACTTCGTATGCATTGTTAATGACCTTTGATTTCCAAACGTTTTGTCGCAAGCTTGACATTGAAGAACAATAGGCTTCGCTCCATGAACCCTAACTTCATGATCATACTTCTTCGTATAATCTGTGAATTTCTCCTCACAATAACCACATTTACTCCTCTTATTCCGCAAAATATGAACTCCTCTTTCATGGTCTCTCTTCTTAATACTATTGTCGAAAACTTTTGAACAGAAAGAGCAACTGAAAATACCAGTTTTGTGCCTATAACCATGAGTCTGCAACGTCCTCTTGTTAACAAATCCCGCACCACAAATATCACACATAAAATTACTATAATGCATATGCATATGTTCTATTAACATTTTGAAGTTGTTGAACTTATTCTTGCACGTCACGCAACGGAAATCGTTGTTTACAAATCTGAAGGGTACTATGTGGCTCTTAATATCATTGTGGTATTTCTTTCCGTGGTCTAAAGATAGGTGTTTCGTGAACTCTTCTAATTCAGGACAGTCTAGTCCACATAGGTTACATTTGAGACCTGTTATATCTAGTTTTACCATGTAATTGACTATAGTGGTCCCTTTCATGAAGGATTCTTTGACGGTGTTATCGTGAGACGAGATCGTGTGCTGTTTTAGTTCGTTCGGGACTTGGTACTTGTTGAGGCAAAAGTAACAAGTGTAGGAAAACCCTCCTCTACATCGTATCGGCGTGGCGTTGGAGCTAGTTAGGATCAGTCGTATATTCTCTAAATGCTTCTCCATTTCCATCTTGTTCTTCATGAAGAAGTTCACTGTAGCTCGAGGGATGATTTTTATGAGTTCCTTCTTAGAGCCGGGCGGTTTCGGTGCCTTGATAAAGACCTGCTTTGTTGGCCAAATTGTACCTAAAATGAAATTGTATAATTATCGTTTTATACTTTGAAATTAACGATTTTAAAACAAATAGTACGGTAGAAATACCTATAATTTTAATATGTATGTTTCTCTATTTATATAGATAAAGTGCTTGACTTTAACTATATAAATAGAAATTTCACGAATTTATATTTATATAACTAACCTTATATATTCTGAAATAATTGGATACAATGTATAGTAAGTAATGTGTCATAGTCTACTCTTCAATACATAGTATAAAACAATGCCCTATATGTAAGCTTCAATCTTTTAAAACTACGTAACCGATTCTCATACAGTTTTTTTAAATAGAACAATTCAAGAGGAAGGTTTATATTATAATACATGCATAATATATGCGAGCAAACCCGGGCGGGTCGCTAGTTTAAATAAAAATAAAAATAGAGTCACTTGTTAATTTGTTTCTGAACAGATGAAAGATATTTTATCTTAAGTTTAAATCTATTTTTTTATATTTTTGCTAGAATATACCTCATGTTTTATAATGAATAATATATGAACCTTTGAATTATTTTAAGAAATGATTAAAAAAATATTTAGCACAACCTACAATAGGCATGCGAAAAAGAAATACTAAAACAACAGTTCCCATAGAGATATTTAATCAACAGATTCAACGAATAATTAAATATTGCACTTAAAAAACATTTTAACTTATGTATGTATTCGTCTAATATGTTCTCTTAAAGTCTTTTGTCGAGCGAAGGTCTTTAAACAGATCTCACATTTAAAATCCCTCGATCCTGTATGCTTTATACTATGACTATCCAATTCCCGTTTAGCGTAGAACTCCATTTCACATCGATCACACTTGAACGGTCTTTGCAATAGATGAACCCTACTCGTATGCAGCCGCAAGGCATTTTTGGACCTAAACATTTTGTCACACGCCTGGCATTTAATCCCTGGTCCTTTAACACCATGAACTTTAGACAAATGCACGTGCTTCTTCCATACTTCTTTGAACCTCTCCTCGCAGTATCCGCACTTATGGGGCAACCTTACCCCGGAATGTTTAGATCGATCGTGGAGTCTCTTCTTCCTAGCCGTGTCGAAGATTCTCGAACACTCTTTGCACGTAAACGTTCCAGTTTTGTGCGCATCGCCGTGTCGTAGCAGAATATTTTTGTTAACAAACCCAGCGTTGCAGACTTCGCATATATAATTCCTGAAATGCACGTTCATATGCTCTTGCAACGCTTTGAAGGTATTAAATATGTTGAGGCATATACAGCATTTGAGAACTGGACTGTTGAATTTGAAAGGTAGTATGTGGCTCTTAAGGTCTGTGAATAATTTGGTTGCATGTGCATCATTGAGGTGGTCGACTAAACTGTCTATAGTATCGCACTCTTGCCCACAATTACATATTAAATCAGTTATATCTAGCTTGACGAAGTACCCGTGCATATCTTTGCCTCTCATGAAGTTCGCTTTGGTATCAGTGTCATGGTTTCCAATGGTATGTGATTTAAGATCTTTTGGGTCTGGGAATTGGTTTGAACAGAAACAACACGTGTATCCGATTCCACCTTTACTCCGAATTGGCGTGGCATTGGAATTGAGTAATATCTCCTTAATATTGAACTGATGCTTTTCCACTTCGCCCTTTTTCATCCACATTATTTGGGGACTGTTTTCCTCCATTTTAACAGGTGGGTCGTCGAGTTTAATAACTATTATCTTCTTTTTCTTGACACCTACAACAAACACTTTTATCATTCCGTTGTTGAGTCTATTCATAAAAACTGAAGGTACATTTGACTATTATTTTAAAGAATTTGATTTACGAACCGGTTCTGGCAGGGGTAAGTTATATAAAGGTATGTTAAAATTTTTTAAGATTATATTTAATAGAAGTTGTTCTAAATAGCTTTTGTGTCCGTAGATAAACCAGGTTATATTATAGGTAAGGCAGGTTATATACCACTAGTCGTGGAAGAGTCTACGAAGGTGCCCGTGATTCCTACCCGCTACGGTAAGATGGAACATAGTGGGGATTTGGTTGTTACAAGTCCGAGATAACTTTACCTAAGAATTTTCTTACTATAAGGAGGTAAAAGCGCCTTGTGTTTCTTTTATAGAAATTAACGAGATTTTCTAAGGGACAAACAATTCAAAAGGAACATTAAAATAAACGAGTGAAACATTCAAGCATTTTATTTCAGATAAATACGCATTATATTGAACAAATCTGTCAAACTCAATCACAATGTAACTATAATAATACTAGCGTGTATGGCTACACCTCTTCGCCGTGTTTGGATCTCATATGACTTCGCCAACTGCATTTCTGTACAAACGCTTGCCCACAATGAGCACACGCAAACATCCTATCATCAGCGTGGATCCTCATATGTTCCCTTAACGTATTCTTCCTCCCATACGCCTTAAAACAGACATCGCATTGAAACTGTCTCAACCCAGTATGCTTCGCCATATGCCGGTGCAAATTTCCCTTGCAAAAGAACCTCATATCACATTCTTCACACTTGTGAGGACGCTCCAACAAATGATCCTTCTTGGTGTGCCTAGACAGCGCTCTTTGATTCTGGAACGTTCTATCACAGGCCTGACATTTCAATACAACGGGCGGCGCTCCGTGCATCTTAATCATATGATCGACCTTCTTCCAATAATCCAGAAACCGTTCATTACAAAACTGACACTTATTCCTCTTTCCCATCCCGAGATGCGTCCTTCTCTTATGCTCGCGTAACTTTTCCTGATTAGAGAACACTTTGTCGCAATCTTCGCACTTGAAATTCCCTGTATTGTGGCGTTTCATATGTCCTCCGAGCAGTCTTGCTGTCATGTAGCATCGACCGCATACGTTGCAAATATGACTACCGAAATGGGAATTCATATGTTCTTGCAGAAGTTTGAACGTGGTATACTCAGCTTGGCAGACAGCGCAGCGGAGAACTGGCGTATCAAATTTGAACGGCACTATCGGAGTTTTAATGTCCATATGTATGTTCTTGCCATGTTCTTCTTTGAGATGTACCATTAGATCATCTAACTGGGATATATCCTTATCGCAAAGAGCGCAGTTTAGAAAAGTTATATCTAATTTAACAACCTGATCAAATAAACGCGTAGACATGAATTTAATAAGTCGATCACTATTATGCTCGTTTAAAAAGTGTTTTTTCAGGTCGGTAGGTTCAGGATATTGTTCGGGGCAGAACGCACAACCATATCCGAGGCTGTCTTTATTCCTGATTGGGTTTGCGTTTGAATTTAGCAGTATATTTCTTAGGTTTTGTTGGTTTTTCTTAGCCTCGTTCAATACGACTCCGCGGCGAACTATCTTCAAGTCCAAAAGTGGGTCTGTTTTCCGCGCGATCGTTATGGTTCGAACACCTACAAAAATAAAACCGACATTAGTCATGCATCTTGAGGCACTGAACACGTTTTCACTATATTAGGCAAAATCTCAACGCTCCTAAAGTGGAAAAATTATATTACTAAACTAGATCTACGCGATTATTTACTGACATTTACGTAATGTAAATTCTATTTACTCATTCAAAAACTTTTGTTAACGTCACAAGTTTTCTCAACACCTATGCCGGAATACTGAAACGCAACGTAAAATTAAGTACAACTTAAACCGATCCAATCTGACAGTTCGCCATACAATTCTGTTAAATTTACGAGTCTTAAGACGTGCTTAAATTCAATTTGCGTATGAGTATTTGGCCGTTAGTCATTCTGTTTACCTGTGTATGTTAGGTTTAAGATACGATTATTTCTTAGCATTAAAATATGTTATATTGATTAGGGTTGCCACATGTAGTCGGTGCAAAGTTAGCTATCGGAGTTGCGGAAGACCAGCGATATAGTACCTAGGTAACAATATTTCCACACCCATATTTTAATTTAAGATAAGTTTTAATTTCAGATTATTAATTAATAAAGCATACAATTTTAACCATACTGTTCTATCATTTCGTAATTATTATTATTATTATAGTATTATTTATGATGCGTGATACTGATAGTCAAGGGTCTTGTAAAGAAAATTTTCACTGTGACGATGTTTAAAAATTATTCAATTCCTCATTATTATTTAATTCATATTTATTTTATTAGCGTTTCTCTCTAAATATACATGTCCTATTACCGCGTATAAAAAGCATTTATATTAGAGATATCAATTAAAACTCCAGTAAAATCCAATAAAAATTTTATTCAATAAATACGATATAAATGTGTATAAAAATTAAATAGTGTTCTTAATCATCTATGTATAACCCTAATTGCGTCTTCTCTCATCCGAGTGAAGTCTCCGTAAATGTTCTTTTAACGTTTTCAGTCGTCCGTAGCATTTGAAGCAAATTTCGCATCTGTACTCCCTCGTTCCCGTATGTTTGACCATATGATCATTCAACTCTCTCTTGGAGAAGAAGTCCATTGGACATCGCGAACACTTGTGCTGTCTCTGCATTAAATGATACTTCTTTGTATGAAGCAACCAAGTTTGCTGTGTCGAAAACGTCCGATCACACGCTTGGCATTTAATACTTGGTCCTGACACTCCGTGGACTTTAGCTAGATGCTCGTTTTTATGAAAATTCTCTTTGAACCTCTCGTTGCAATAACCACACTTATGCGGCAAGCTTCGATTGTGAACTTTTCGTATGTGTTGCTTCATTTTTCTCGCTGTATCAAACACGTCAGAACATTGATCACACGCAAACGTACCAGTTTTGTGCCCTTCCCTGTGACAAAGCAGAAGATGCCTGTTAACGAAACCGGCGTCGCAAACATCGCAAATATAATTCCTGTAATGAGTATGCATATGTTCTTGCAGAGCTTTGAATTTATTGAAGACGTTAAAACATATATAACATTTGAGTGTTTCACTCTCAAATTTGAAGGGTAGTATGTGATTATTGATTGTAGTATCTATATTTTTATTATGCTCATCTTTGAGATGATCCATTAGGTTTTCTAGCGTGTTAATGTTCTGCGAACATATGTTACAGACAAGGGAGGTTATATCCAGTTTCACGAAGAACCCATACATGTCTTTGCCTTTCATGAAGTTGTTTTTAGTTGCGTCATCGTGGTGGAGTATTGTGTGTTGTTTGAGATCAGCTGGGTTAGGGAATTGGTCTGAACAAAAGCAACACGCATACCCAATCCCGCCCCTACATCGTATAGGCGTTGCATTCGACCAGTGAATGATTTCTCGTATATTCGTTCTGTGCTTGTTCAATTCTTTACCTAGACTCACTTTTGGTGGATCATTGCTTTCAGTCTTAGCAATGTCTCTGGTCTCAAACTTCAAGTGTACACTTTTACCTATAAAGAAAAGGCATACATTATAACGGGGCGATTTATTTAATTAGATGAAGTGTTTTGTAACACACTTACTTAGAATATAAGTAATAAGCCAAACTAAGTTATGTTAAAAAGCCTACTTAGAAATGAAAGTCACTTTAAACCGGTTTCGTCTTTCACGTTGGGTTCTTTGAAAATTTAAAAAAACCGGACAAGTGCGTGTCGGGCTCACGCACAAAGGATTCCGTACCATTGTTTTATGATATTTATTTTAGTTGTAGATCGTTAGTTGTTTAAATGCAGAAGCTTTATTTAATGAAATAATTTTTTTATTTAAGTTATTTGTATGAAAGATATACGGTAATAAGCAGTTTACGAAACGCACGCATGGGTGCACGCGTGGGTTCGAATCCCATCCTCGTCGCCAATTGTTAAGTCGGGACGTCAATCAAACACGGGCTCGAGCGGTTGACTAACTTTATTGCAATATAAATCCTACCCGCTGTTACAATACGACGATATTCACAACAATTTTCGTTGATAGTTTTTATAGTATGTAATGTACATTTTGTTTTTTTTTTTTAGATTTTTCATTTTCTTATGAGATCCATTCTGTTTAGAAAAAAAAATGTTTTAGAAACGCCGATATCATGTTTTAAGACCTATCCATAGATAGAATGTGTTTGATAAAAAAAATGTTTTTTAATTTATGAATCTAAATTTTAATGCGGTTCACAGAATACATCTACCTAGCAAGTTTAAGATTATAGAACTCTTATACGAGTAGTTTTGGAAATAAATGGCTGCGACATACAGACAGACATGACGAATCTATAAGGGTTCCGTTTCTTGCCATTTGGCTATGGAACCCTAATTAACTGTTTTTTATACTATGAGGATAATATCACAAACATAATATATAATTAATTATTATAGATATTTTAGTTTCGTATTGGATAGTTTAAAAGAATGGGTTTTTCTTATACAACTGATTTCATGGAAACTTCAATACTGTATAAAAATTATAATTAATAAATACCAGCTAGGTACCTTTAGCATACTGTCATTATTTTATAGACTTTTAAGCTAAAAATGTTCTAAAATGAAACACATATTTAAATTATACTATATATTTAAAAAGATATAACTAACAATGCTCCATAATTATAATATATAAATCTCGTGTCACAATATTTATCCTCAAAGGACTCCTAAACCACTTGACCGATTATAATAAAATTTGCACACCATGTGCAGTTTGATCCAACTTAAAAGATAGGAAAGCTTACATCCCGGTATTGCCCCGGGAACGGGAATTACGCGGGTAAAACCGCGGGACACAGCTAGTGTTTCTATATTAAACTTTGTCTCCATGCTTCGTTTTTAAATGACTTCGCCAACTGCATTTCTGAACGAACGCCAGACCGCAGTGTTCACATTTAAATCTCCTATCATCTTGGTGTATCCTCATATGTTCCTTCAAAGTCTTTTTATGTCCATATCTCTTGTGGCACACTTCACACTCAAACGGCCTCAATCCTGTATGCTTTACTTCATGATCCTTCAATTCTCCCGTAGTCACAAAGGCCATAGAACATTCCGCACACTTGTGCCTCTTATCCATCAGATGCAACCTCTTCATGTGCGAGTTATACTTCTTCTGATTGCTAAAAGTCTGATCACACGCTTGACACTTCACCCCGACATTGACCACACCGTGGACATCTACCAAATGCCTGTCCTTCTGTCTGTAATCCTTAAACATTTGATTGCAATAACCGCATCTATTGAGCCTGCCCGAATGCGTATGAACACACTTTTCATGAGACATTTTCTTGCGTAGCGTATCAAATATCTTCGAACAGAAGGTACAGTTAAATGTCCCAAGTTGATGGCTCCGAGCGTGATGTCTCAGAATGGATCGACTGACAAAACCTGCGTTGCACACTTCACATATATAATTCCTGTAGTGTACATTCATGTGTTCTAGCAATGTTTTAAATTTATGGTACACACTCGAACAACTGAAGCACTTCAGTGTTTCGCTGTCAAATTTGAAAGGAAGGAACTGGTTTTTTACGTCCATATACATATTTATATTATGATCGTTTCGTAAATGATCTGTTAGATCTTCAAGAGAATTGATAGGAGTGTTGCAGATCTCGCATTTGAGATCTGTTATGTCGAGTTTCAAGCAAGATTTGCTACAGTCTTTGCCGTCCAGTATTCTTAGTCTTGTTTTCTCGTCGTGTGTTTGAAAAGTATGTGTTTTTAAGTCAGCTGGATTTGGAAATTCTTCTGTGCAATATGAACAGGCATAACCGATGCGTCCACGACATCGAATTGGAGTCGCGTTGGAATTCCTTAAAATAGCTTGTATATTAATCCTATGTTTCGTAATCTCTTCACCCTTTTTCGGTTTAACTATTTTGCCTCCAATACCACTGTCATCGTCTTTTAATTCGTGCATCGAGTCTATTTGGAGGCGTGGACCTATAAAGAAAACGACCCATTATATAATTGTAACGCGTTTCTTTCCTGATAGATGATTAATAAAACAAACAAAAAACAAGCTGAAGACCTTCTTTGCTTGTTATTAAAGTTACGAAGTTATCTCTTGTTTTTGCGTAATTTATTTTGTTTTATAATTATAGAACCTTAGAATGTTATAGTAAAACTGTTAGTATGTGTAAAGATTGTACTTGCCTGTAACTGGCCTAGCATACCATTACTTTTTTATTGTAAATTATTTAATGTCTTGTAAGTTAAGCTATAGGTTTGTCTTAAATAAATATATATTAATACAAAATATTCTATTTACTTATTACGTAATATCAATTAGATTACTATTCCAAAAATGGTCAAATGGTCTGAGACTGCACCGCACCGCACCGCAAAAGAAATTATAAGAATATTACATACTAGCTGACCTAGACCTAGCTAGGCATAATGTTAATTATCCTTTTAAGTTTTTATATAGCCTATGACACTCAGCAATAATGTGGCTTTGTATTGGTGAAAGAATTCCTTAAATCGGTTCAGTAGACCCCGAGATTACCCCTTACAAATTTAACAAACACACAAACTTTACTTCTTTATAATATTAGTATAGATAAATAAAGATTTAAAATTAAATTTATGCCCTAACCCTAGCAAATTTTAGAACTAAATAAACAAGTGAATATTTTAACGCATTCAGGAAATAAAGTGTCATGTCAGACGCGATCCTAAAAACCACAGCTTTTAAAATAAACCTTTTTAAATGAGTAATGATTTAAGACAAAAGTTAGGTACTTTAATAATAAGAGGACAAAGGACTAGCAGAGAATGCTAGTTAACAATAAGACCGCCTCTTTCTTGTACATTCTTATTTGTGGCTTTTATACATACATATTCATTTAGTTTTCTTTACAATAAAGTGTTATTTATAAAAAAAACCATCTTGCAAATACCTTCGTTTGTTCAATTAACTTTGCCTTACATCGCCGTATCCTGTCCGTGCTTAGCGCGCACGTGCCCAACCAAAGTGCATTTCTGCACGAATCGCTGCCCGCACTGTTTACACGCGAACTTCCTATCGTTCGCGTGTATCCGCAGGTGCTGAACCAAAGTATATTTCTTTCCAAAGCTCTTCTTACATATATCACACTGGTACTTTCTCTCCAGAGTGTGAGTCAGCATGTGGTTCTGCAACATCCTTTTCGTATAGAACCCCCTCTGACACACTCCGCACACGTGACTTTTCTCCATCAAATGATCTTTCTCAACGTGTATCCTGTATTTAATCCGACTAGGAAACACCTTATCGCAAGCTTTGCAGTCGTAGCTTGGCAATTTAACCTTGTGAACTTCCACGAGATGCTTCTGCTTCTGATGGTAATACTTAAAAACCTCATTGCAGTATTTGCACCTGCTCGTATACCTCGACGCGGTGTCGTCATGACCTTTCCATAGGCCGTGGTACACTCTCTCATGATGGGCCTTTTTTAATTTAGTGTTCATAACTTTATCACAATATGAGCAATTGAAAATGCCAGTCTTGTGAATCTCTATATGACCCCTGAAATTACGAGAACTCATGAAGGTCTGGTTGCAAACATCACAGACGTAATTCCGATAGTGTGAATGAATGTGCGTTACTAGCTGTTTGAATTTAAAGAACTTCTGCATGCAATGCGGGCATTCCAAATTGTTGTCGTTCAACTTGAGTGGTAATATGAAGTCTTCTATATCAGTGTGAATGGGGCGATGGTGGACATCCTTTAAATGAACGTATAAATCACTTATCATTGGTATCTTCGAATCACAAAGTTTGCAGGTCAAGTCTGTGACATCCATATTTATAGGTAAACGACCAGGAGGTATCTTTCGTATTTTTTCCCGCAATTGTTTTTCATCGTAGGTCTCCATATTATGTCTCTTCAAATCAGCTGGTAGTTCAAAATTTTTCGGACAAAAATAACATATATAACCGACATCTCTTCGCGCCCGTATAACCGTTGCGTTAGAGTAGAGCAATACTTCAAAGAGATTCTCGCGTAACTTCCTTATAGCATCAGTGCGGGCTTTCCGTTCCTCCAACGGTATATTTCTGTTTACCCTGACTTTTTCTGTTGTACCTAAAATATATCAACATTACATTACCTTTCATTGTAGTATTTTGATTTAAACACAATTGCAATGTTTTTTGTAATCTTTATTGAAACAAAAAACGTGATTATCATTATTAAAAACATTTATTTCTTAAAACTCCTCCCTAACTTTCAAAACATAAGTGACGGTGTAGTTATCTATATAGGAACCAGAGGTCATTAGATTCATACATAATATATAACTTTGGCGTCGCTTCCGTTTAATAATTCTATTATTATTAGACATATCCTTACCGTGTTTGGTTTTCATATGAACAATCAAATGGTATTGAGTTGTAAATTTTACATTACATTTGGAACATATCAACTCATTGGAGTGCGATGATAAATGTTCTGTCAAGCTTTCTTTATCGCAAAAAGAATCCAAGCAATGATAGCATTCATATTTTTGTGTTTCCTTTTCCGTATTATTCTCCTGAAGTGAACTGCTGTGAATCTCTTTATGATTACACAAAGATGTGTCTAGAACGAAATGGGCATTGCAAATGTCGCATACATATTTTCTGGTATGCGTTTTCATATGCGAGAACAAAAGTTGGAGCGTATCGAACTTTTGAGGACAATAAACGCACAGCAACTGTTTCTCTTTACACTTAAAGGGTAAAAAAAGATCTGCTATCTGGGTCTGTTCGTCTAGGAAACTCTCAATTCCATGAGCATTCATTAGGTGATCGAAAAGATCCTCTAATAGGTTTATTTTTGTATCACAAAGTGTACACGTCATGTCTGTTATATCCAATTTGATTATACTAATTGAAGAATTTTCAACTTCCCAACAAATTTCTTTCGAATGGTGTTTTGAAAGCGAATGCCTTTTTAATGTAGCTGGGTTTTCGAACAGCTCCGAGCATAGATAGCACAAATATCCATTGTCGTTTGCCGATTCAACAACGGTAGCATTTGAATGCATGAAAATATGTCTTATAGTGATCCGTTGTTTCTCCTCTGCTGAGCGGGGCTTGAAATTTCTAACTTCCTCGAGAGGGTGTCTTTCAACAACTTCTTTTCTCGTTCTGACTGGTCGAGGACCTATAAACAAAATATCCAAGCTGTAGAAACCTGCTGTTTGCTATTCTTCAATTCGAGGTATCCTATTAGATCATGTCATCTATACATATAATAAAAACGTAACGAGTCGCTGTCTGTACATGGAAGACAGCTAGTATACCAATAATAATGATAAGATGAGAATTATCCTTTTGGTCGCGATCTGTTTAAGATTTATTCGTTGGAACTAGATGGTGGCCTAATTACTAAAATTGTACTAAAAACCGCGAATCTATATCATACTAATATAAAGCTGAAGAGTTTGTCTGTTTTTTTGAACGCACAAATCTCAGGAATTACGGATTCGAATTGAAAAAATATTTTTTTATTGAATAGACCATTTCCAGGAAGGCTTTAGGCTACATAACATCACGCTGCGACTAATAGGGGCGAAGAAATAATTAAAAACGAAATCGACGGGGACGAAGTCGCGAGCAACGGCTAGTTTATATAATAAATCTGTAGCAAGGTCAAATCCGTACATTAAATATATTTCAAAAATAACTATCAGGGGTGATTAGGGATCGATACTGATGCCGAAAATGCAATTAGTAAATTTTTTGTCTGTCTGTCATATAGATACAAAAACTACTGGACGGATTTTAACGAAACTTGGTACAATGACTCTTCATACTTCTGAGCAGGTTATAGTATACTTTTCATCACGCTACGATCAATAGGAATAGAGCAGTGAAAAAAATGTTGGGCAAACGGGAGAAGTTGCTCCCATTTTTAAACTTCCGTCGCGTGTACAACCTTAATGGTTAAAGCTACACAGAAAGCATATTTCTAACTGTTATGGTTGACTCACAATAACACGTGTATAATAATCGTCAAAAATGTTTAGCGATTGACGAGAATAGCTGCGCATCGGTAGAATCGCGCTCGTAATTGACGTATTGGTGCGAGAAAGGCAACACGACTGGGACAACCAATCAACGCTCGCGCACATGACGATCACGTGCCCTCCGCGCCACACCGCTACCTCGATACCTTATTTTTGACTTCTGCGCAGGTTTCGTTCACCGCTAAAGGAAATTGACGGTTACTATAACTCTCGATAGCTCGATTCGAAGATTTCTGATTATATTTGTCTACTCTTACTTTTGTAACACTCTCATGGCCGAATACTCAAACGCAACTTAAATATTTAAGGCCACAATACGGGGTAAATCACCTCCTTAACTACTAAATGATATTCTTAACATCGATGATAGTAGCGCCATTAAAAGATAAGCAGGTCCTTTTCACAGACGTACTAATTATCTCCTTACGGCAAAATTGGCATATCTACTGATAAGTCTCTTAACGATTTTTAGCTGTCTAATTAGCTGTCAATGGGCTTAAGTATCTAACGATACTTAAGAGCCTGCGCGACCACCCTTAAAATTTTTATTTGTTGTATAATTGTTATTTAATTGTGTTTATCGCCGAAATTATCTTCTTCTGGATTACAAAGAATGTAGTATACATTGCAGAAATAATGAAAAGTGAAAATAATATTACGAAAATACAGTGATATGGATTATAGTTCGCGGGTCTAAACTCGAAAGTTATAATCGTGTTCTATAAATTTAAAGAAAAGTAAAAGCAATTTGTGAATTTTTGATTAACCCTTTTATATAGGGGAATATAAAATTCTTGTAAAACTAGTATGATAATACCTAGTGTTCCTTTATTTCTACATTTTGGACAAAGTATATGCAAAAATACAATTAAACGAAAGTAAATAGATTTGTATCAATGGTAACATATCCATATAGGGTTCCTCATTGTAATTTTTTTATAAAATTAAACCTAGTGATGGTGCAAAAGATAGTGTTTTATTTTTACATATGTCTTACTATACAAGAAATGATCTTAAACAGTATTACAAAAAATAAGTGCATAGATATTTAATATCATGTTAAACTATGTTGTTAAAGATGTCTTTATAAATAAAATTATTTAAACTTATAAATCAATGACTTGTCCAGCATTAAAAATAATAGACAAGATCTAATTTTTTAGCAAACCAAATATTCAGTTTGTAATTTGTCCTATATAGAGTTCTTTCTTTTAAATAATATGAGTAATATATTATAGTTCATCGCAATGTAAATATATACAGTGGATTTCATTTATTACGACCTTGGTTGTAGCGACCATTTACCTATAGCGACGTTAAATCTAAGTCCCTTGAATTTAATGCATACTTTAGTACAAAATTCATGTGGCTATAGCGACTTTGGA
>DWAJ01002978.1:0-15877 GCA_018238005.1 Eurema mandarina
AGTGCTACCCGGAACTTTGCTATAAAGCCCAACTCCGGGCAGGGGTGCACTACACCGACGCTCCCCACTTTGAGTCATCAGATGTTAAGACTCATTAGCCCAGTAATTTCGCTGGCTACAGTGCCCTGCAGACCGGAGCACAGTGACATTTTCACATCACTGTTCAGGCGGTAGAATGTCTGGCACTGTGGGGGTACCCACCCAGTCGGTCTCCTGCGAAAGAGACCTACCCCCGGTAGGTAGATAACTCGATGTTTCTCCTAACTCCCAACTCAGCCCATAGATAGTGCAAAACGCACAAGTGCCTCACGAACGCGTAGCCGGCGTTTAATGAAGGGCAAAGAGAAATAATTTGTCACAAATAGGAATAAGGATTAAACGAGGGCGGGAAAGGAAAAATGGGCTTCTGATGCTTCCACCTACTGAACGGAAAGAGAATGAGATGCCATTTCTTGACACTAGATTTCTGTGAAGGGTATTACAGCCGTGGGCGATCCTAGGTCTATCGCCTAAAAGATCATGTTTTTTTAAAAATAATATGATTAAGTACCAACAGAAATGTAATCAAAAACATTTGCAAAACACCAACTCTATAAATAATAGGGATATAGAACGCGTGGAATTATAAAATATAAACTTTAAACGTTTCCAACGTGTACAATATTCGAACAACGCTTTAATAGCATGGCTGCTGGCCATCGAGGATAACGGATAACCGCTAAAATAAACGACTCACTGAACATGGTCTGTTTCACATTTATTGCGTTTTTGTGAAAAAAATCCTATAAATATATTGTAACGGTATTTGTCATTGATATTTAAACGATTATTGGTTAATTGGATGTGCACGATATATTGTGAAGGTATTTTATTTTTATTACAACCATACATTATAATGTACCTATACTTATATAAACGCACAAGTGAAACATCTAAAATGAGAGAAAAATATAATCAATACTGTTAATTATAACATGCTATGTCACGCGTTTGTCTGCAAATATGTACTAATATCTTTAAATCATGTTGATAAATTAAGGATAGTGCAACATCAATACGGTGACTATTCTAATCTATTCATTGGGAATAAACACACAAAATCTCCGATCCTTCCTTCTGTATATCTACCTATCGGTTTAGAAAAAGATAGTTGTAAGTTATAGTGTATATAGTTTCATATTGCAGAAAAGCAGTTGCAATTTCATGTGAAGTATTACAATTTTAACAGTACATAAAGCTGAAAGCCTTTGAAATCGGTGTACGAAAGTGAGCTAATTGCGCTCGTTCGGTCCCTTTGCTCGCTGACGTGAGTTCGTGCCTGCTCAAACCCAACTCAGAAGCCTACTTGCTTATTCGCAGCACGCTCGGATGATCTAATCGTGTAATTAAATATTATAGCAATGATTAAATTAATTTGTCACAACCGCAACTAAACTTACTAGTCTAACACAAAGATATGTAGATGTGCTTAGTAACTGTCGATAGCAAGCGCTCTGGCAGGTTTTTGTATACAATCCCATTGACTGAAAAACTGTTTTGGCTAAAATACAGCGGTTGTTTCATGCCCAAAATGTCTACATTTAAAAGAATGTAGGTTTCCAGTCAAAGTGAGCTTTTGTGTGGGCTTATGTTTTCAATAGGAATAGACGTCGCGTTTTATGTGAATAGCATTTCAATGCGTTCCCGCGAACAATTCGCGACCTCGTGTTATTGATCCGTCGTACCACGTCTGTTCTCCGAACAACAGGCCTGTCTTCTACAACTGAAGAGCTGACTATTACAAACGATAGATTTGTTTCACTAAGTAACACTGTATCCTTAGCCTTTAATTTTTACACCCCACCCAGACTAGAAATATCCACCGAGAATCATTAAATAGTTAGTATAAGTTTTGGAAAGAAAGTTACGTCCGCAGCCGGTTCCGCAAATAAAGTTTGTAGACTCAATTTTACTCCTACAAAAGTTGCTGGCAGACAGAATTGTTAGACGTAAAATATTTTAGTCTTATCCTTGAGACGGGGTTAAACATTTATCAAACAGTATTACACTGAACTTGATGTAAACAGCACATAGTCGCTTAGTTCCTTTTAAAGTACACAATAAATGTATGTCGCTTGAATCAAAAAATTCCCACGCACGTGGCCAGCAGGACCAACTGACACATTTTGGATGAATAGATCTATTTACACGCAAGGACTGAGTGCACTTTGAATGCATATCGTGTGTACCACTTAGGCATTCATTGGCAGACGCTTCCCTGAGTCGGGGTAACTAACCTGACTATGAATACTGACTTGAGCATCCTGTAGCCCGTGACTGAGTCAACCCCTCGGCTATACTGCCCGAACATGGCCCGAATATCGAATATTTAATTGCGGAATTGTGTACTGTTTGATTTAAGGCTAAAAGGGATAGGGTCCAATAAGGTATAAGGGTTTGGTTATTAGATTATGAATTTGTGTTTATTATAAAAGGTTTCTTTAATAGTAAGACTAGTAAGTTAAATATAAACGAATGATTCATAATTCATATTTATTTTTTCCCCAAAAAATGTACGTAAACATAACCTCTTAAAATTAGTTACTTTTTTGTATTTCGTATATCATAAATATTGTGTTTTCTCCATGATCAAACATTACTGTCAGCTATAAACATTCGCTACCAGTACGAGATGCCTCATCAGATTGTAGATCTCAAGATATTTTTAATCTTTATTTAAATCTGATTTAAACTTAAAAACGCCTACGATAATTTTAAGGCGGATTAAATTCTAAGACGTGAGTTTAAACGACCGATTTCATTTAATGAATTTCATTAATAACCTATACATATACAAATATTTTCTAATATAGTATGTTTAATATCAAAGTGTAATTGCATTCTATAGTGTTATTATAATATTACCTACTTAGTAGTAGGTCACTGTTTCATTAACCCTGTTAAATGGTTATAACATTAATTAATCAGGGTAGGCTGCTCTCCTGCAAACTAGGCGTTTCCAGGTGAATGCACTATCCATTAGTGCTAATTAAAATGTTCCTAGAGTTCGAACTTGCAGTACAATAATAAGCTCTCATTTTTTTCGTTATTGAAAAATATTGATATGCATTTTTAAAGCTTTCTTTGAATACGCTTGCCTACTCGTTCGTGCGCGGTATTGAAACTTCAGGATTAAATGGGATATCTGAAATGCTTTTAAATGTTGGGAATCTTTAAGTTATAATCCAGACGCAAAGTTTTGAATTGGAGGAATATAGTATAATTAATACTACACCAATCCTGATGTTTTTTCCCCAAAGTGTTTGCTTGCATTCGAATGCTACTGCAAAGTCAATATCCACAAGCAATATAACGATCGAAATGAAACTCAATATTTGTTATAAATGAGATGCTTTTAATATTATCGAAAACGAAGGGGCAAGTTTAATTAAAATATCGGACGCGGATTGTTTAAAATGTCAAGTCCCGTCTATTAAACAGACGGCAAACATTTATTACGGGGAAGTTGAAGTATATTTTCCATCCAATAATACTTACAGAATATATTTTTCATCCTTATTATAGGATGTTTTTATAATTAATTAATGTGGTCTGTTTTTGATGCTAAAAAACTATAAAATGTTTTTACAATTTTCTCCTACAACACAAACTACGTTGAAGGCAAAACAATCAGGACATTTTTCATGGAATGTAATAAAAGGAAACTTTCTCATATGTTGAAAATAAGCTGCAAGCTCGCTTGAAGTAATTAAATCTTCTCTACCTTAATTGCTCAGTTTATTACAATGAACGTGACACAAATACATAACTGTATGTAATATAATTAGCTTATGAATGACCTACATTTCTTGCATATTTTTAAATTGTACTAACATTCTACACACTTATGATAATTGAATTATTTCAACAGTTTTCTTGCAAGACTATCGATTATCTACAACCAATATTGCATCTCATACATATATTTATCTACAGTGTCACAGTTGTAGTTTATATTAAAAGCTAAACAACGTGTTAAAAATTAAAACGACATTTAGAAATGTACTCTTTAATAAGAAAGTCGTAAGTAGGGTAATAATTATTCAATCGATATGTCCCGATGGCACGGGAGGTTCATAACGATGGTTTCTGTCAGGGTGAGCGTGAAAACTCGGAATATCCGGCGCTGCCATCCGCTTCCGATAAGAGCACTTGACTACCAGAGTCTAAATGGATTTTTTACGATTTTTTCCATCTTCCAACTCGCAATTACAATCGTTGTTGATAAATTTAACGTTGCATAATGAAAATATTAAAAAAATATATATTTTTCAAAACACTTGATTATTAGTGTTCAATGCGTGCAATCTGAAAATATTGAAATATGTAAATTTGAATTCAAATGACCGTACCGATATGACCCAGTAACTAGTTAACACGATCCTGAATGTGAATTTTCGTAACACATGAATAATTTGTTCCAATCATTGTGCCAATAAGCCTCCAATGTTTCCGACTTGAATTCAAAATTCCATAATTGGGTCGTGATTTAAAAGCTCATTATCCCGTCCGAAGCTCATCATTTTTAATCCTTTCGTTATGAAAATGTATTTTATTTAAGTAAACTGCAAATTAATCATATTTCATTAACATTTTAATTAAAATATCATATTCTATAATATTGCTTTAAAAACGTACAAATTAATTAGATATCTTATTTTATACCTATTTATAATATAGATGCGGCTGTATTTGTGGTTAGCTGTAGCCTATAGCTAACTTACAGGTAGCCTAGAATTCCGAAAAATATCCATAAACATACACATAATAAAGTCCAATTGGTCGTTGAACTAATAGGCGCATTTAAACAAAAAAACGACCTCTTCTATTTTGATTATAATAACTAAAATAATAATATTATGTAGAATAAAAAGAAACTTCACCTTTATCTTAAATAAAGAAGTAACCATGCAAACTATAAGTAACATGGAAACATTTAATTAATCACAAACTCACGATGAAGTTAGAAATAAGATGGCTCATGTTAAGTACGTCGAATTTTAAAATAGCTCGTATGGTATCGACGTTTTGATTTGAAGTTTTTAGTTCAACGGACCAAATAAAGATAGAGCACTTAAAAACTGAATTGCATACATTATTCATATTTATATTCATAGCGTACCGATTTCTGATTTCCGGTGTGCAATATTTAGGTAAAACGTGAATATGCATATGATTAAAAAACACACGTTGGCACACTAGTAACCATTCATATCATTTTTCATACAGTAATGTGATCTTTTGTTAAGTTTGTCCAAAATCTTATTATTTAAATCATTAGTACCACTTTGTTGACGAGGTAAGGAACAACAAGTATACCTAGGTAACATTAACAACGTTCAATATAGATCAGTCTGAGTCAAAATTTAATGAGACGGAAGTAAATTCTAACAGCAAGCACTTAGCTGAAAATATAAAACAAATAGAAGGTGATTAATTTTAACGGTCGGCACTGAAAAAAATATTAAGTACACGAGGGTTTGTACGCATTCGAACCACCGAGGCTCCGTTTACAGGATGCCTCAGCAAATTTGCCTGTGCAAAGTGAAATTTAAAATTCAGAGAGTTCAGTCGCGTCAGCGTCGAGCCTCTCGTTATTACCTTTATCCCTGTCGCAGAGTACACATCGGATACTAGAATTTAGAATATCAATTTTCTTTACCTAATTAAGGAGACAAAGGTAGTTTGGGAGAAAAAGTAATGTTATAAATAAATCTGATTGTTTAAGTATATAAAGTATCGGTTACTCTATATTATACAGTATAGTTTTACCAAAGTTAATAAAAATACAATAGCATAGTATTGTACATAATAAAAATATAATTGGTCATCAAAATTTAAACAGCCAATACTGAAAGTTTACCTATAATACGATAAAATTTTCGCTAAAAATGTAAATCTAATATCTCGGGTGGAGTTGGTAAACGTTGTATTACTAAAAGTAGCATCTCCGCGTCGTTAAATGAAAGAAACCATAAAATGCCATAGATACGAACATAGTTATTCTACTTTTGTAAATTAGGGCATTTGGTAACGATTGCTTCATCCATTTGTTTATTTTGACTTACGGAAATAGTAATGATTCACGCTGTTAAAAAATGTACATTTGGTGGTTTGATTTCAGCGTAAAGCTATTATTTACATCGCGAGTATAATTGAATTCAGTATAATATTTATAACTGTCAAAACTCAAATCTATTTGCCACCCTCTGATTCGTAGATTTGACGAGTTTCATTATCATGCATGTTGGTTGTTATTATGGTTTCTTCTTTCATTTAAATAGTTTAATAGTATATACGTTTATGTTTTACGTGTAAAAAATACATATTACGCCTGACATACCTATATCTGAGATGTGTGTTCGCAACATGTTTTTGTATTAAGATTTACAAGGTAAAAGACATTTAAATTATATCGCCTATTAATTGTAAAATTGTCATATAACGCGTGTCCTAGTTCCATTTTATTATAAAATAATAAAATCTACACAGTGAAAGCAGCGGGTGTTCTAATTTTATTTAAGTTTGGTTGTTTGTTCCCAATTTATCTAAACTTTCCTACTTCACGTGTGACGAATTTTAGCGCTAGTTGCCAACGCTATGCGACGCTCAAAGCTTTCGAACTTTTATAAAGAGCAAGTGGTGCCTAATATTTCCGTTTGTTGTTGAAAAAGTAATATTCGCGTGTTTTAACGTCCTCCTTGTCTAAGTGGGTCGTTCGAGAAATCGATTGTACTTGTAGTGAACAAGGAAGAATAAAAATTGCTTCTACAATACAATCCAGTCTCCAGAACAGGCCGTCAGTCGCTGTCAAGTTCAGGTTAAACTTTGTGCTTTGTATTTCTTTTAAAATACGTACGACAAGTTTCTTGACCTAAGGCTACGGTTTAAGAAAATAAAAGTATCGATCTAATTCTAATATTTTCAATTCTACCAACCCTTCATTAGCTATAATATTAGTGTGTTTATTGTGAAATCGATAAACAGGTAGAAATGTACATTGTTCTTTAGTATATTTTATATTAGACATAATAAATTATATATATGTAGAAATAAACTTTAGATAGATCACATGTTATGAGTAATTTGTTTATTTAATTACATTAATAAAGAGGAAACACTTTTTAGACCATTTACTTTTAAATTTTTATAATACTACACAATCTGTATAATAATGTAAATATATGAAAATAGATATTTTTAATTTTATAGTCTTCAAATGTTATATCCTATAGGGATATTTTAAAAGCGTTAATGAAGGAGACAGCTGTCGGCTATTTCCGACGTGAGGGGAGGTTTATTTGGTACATTTAACAATACGCACGACATCCAGAATCTTCATTCTCATTCGTGATACGGTAATGGAGTATTTCATTATAATGATATGCTCTACAAGACATTTTGTAGAAATACATTTAAAAACACAAAGTGCGTAAAAATTTACCTACGTATATATATGTCACCGGAAGATAACAAGAACATCAA
This sequence comes from Eurema mandarina, assembly GCA_018238005.1. Classification (NCBI taxonomy): domain Eukaryota; kingdom Metazoa; phylum Arthropoda; class Insecta; order Lepidoptera; family Pieridae; genus Eurema; species Eurema mandarina. The sequence continues at coordinate 7,525 of DWAJ01002978.1, forward strand.
ATTTATAAATTTCCTAGGAAATTTATAAACCTTTGTAGGGTTCTAAACGAGAGATAAATGTTATTATTTTACGGCCACATTTTCGCAAACTTATCAATTTACCGAACTTACGCGTAAAATAATAAGTAAGCAATAAACAAACGTCATGTGCGCTCTGATTGGTTGAATAACTGTCGACATCAACCAATCAGAGAGCAGTGTGTTATTTTCCATATTTTAAAAAAGCGTAAAATAAAAGCTTTTCTGTGATTGGTCGGACCATTTAGAACCTTATGAATGGATATTCGTTAGTTGATTAATTTACCACGAGACGTCGCAAATTGATAAATTTGCGAAAATGTGGCCGTAAAATAATACAATTTATCTCTCATTTAGAACCCTACGAAGGTTTATAAATTTCTTAGGAAATTTATAAATTTGCTGTTCTTGTTATTTTCCGGTGACATAATCAATGTATATTGACTTTGACTTTGTTACTGTACGTGCAGCCTAGTTGACTTTGACTTTGACTTCGAAGACCGACTTTACTTTCAAAAAAGCTACTTTATATTTGACTACAACAGGTACCAGGGCGACAGAACTCACCAAGAGGCTGCATTTATAACTCATTACTTAAGTCAATAGCCATAGTACTACATAATTGCTATGTAATCCTTTTTTTTCTAATTTATTTCTTGACCATAGATACAAAGTCCTTTAGTCGCAATCTTATAAGCCCTTTCTTTCCTTTTTTCCTGCCTTTCGTAAATTTAAAATGAACTTTACTAAAAACCTCGGCGCTACAATGCACTCTCGAATGAATTCTTCATTTCCTGGACACTTATTAGCTAAAGTAACCGACACGAGAAGTTATAAATTATATAAACAAACATCTTTTACTAAGTAAATCTATACTAATACAAATATATAAAGCTGGAGAGTTTGTTTGTTTGTTTGAACGCGCTAATCTCAGGAACTACTGGTTCGAATTGGAAAATTATTTTTTTATTGAATAGACAATTCATCGAGGAAGGCTTTAGGCTATATAACATCACGCTGCGACTAATAGGAGCGAAGATATAATGGAAAAACAAATCAACGGGGACGAAGTCGCGAGCAACAGCTAGTATTTTATACTACGAGATAATTATAAATTGACGATATTCAATCGACATGAAATCTAGACGCGTTATATGAAAGTAAGAACCTATTTAATTTAGTCGGATCATATTTTATCGACGCAAAGCGCTATCCTTTGAGTTTCTTGGTATAGATCGCGTCATTTATGTTTAGCGCTGGACGAGAATGGCTGCGCATCGGTAGAATCGCGCTCGTAATTGACGTATTGGTGCTCAAAGACAACACGACTGGGTCAACCAATCAACGCTCGCGGACCCGACGATCATGCGCCGTCCCCTCGATACATTATTTTTAGCTTCTGCGCAGGTCTCATTCAGCGCTAAAGATTCGTGACGCGACTTATACCGGAAAGCGTCCGTCGTAGGGACTTTAAACTATCGGGACGCCATTTTGAAATAAACGCGTCATTCGAGTTTGCGCACAAATTAATTTTTTTTTGTTGGTCCAAATTATTTAAACTCCTGAACACTTGTTTACAAAATTTATAGCTTCTCATTACTTTAATTGACTGCATGATTCACTATCACAATCAAACACTAAATCACTTTATGCACCAAAAAATAAATATTCATTTTTTTTAGTATAATTCTCCCATTTAGTGGGAAGGCAAAGGGACAAAGCCCATACAGCCACGTCTTTAGTTATATTTTTCTTTGTCTTATGTAAAGTGATAGTGAGCTTTACAAAAAACCCTCGACGAATCTTGGAGCAATCGGAACGGCGCTACTAAGCGCTCTCGAATGAATTCTTCATTTCTTGGACACTTATTAGCTAATTTACTGCATGATACACTATCACAATCATACATTAAATCACTTTATGCACCAAAAAATAAATATTCAATCGAGATTACAAATAGACGCCGCCAGATGACTATGACAAGTCAAGTGTTACCATATGTAGCCTAGTTGAATACAGATAAGACTTCAAAAAATCCAAAACCAAGAAACTCCTCCATTTTCTTTTGCCCATCCATTTCTTGACTTCGCTCATAGTTTGCTTAACCGGGTTATATAATTATATATGTATCTATTACATATAGATTCTTCTTAAATGATCCGCTGTAGTTATAGCATTGCATTGGGGGCATATTTTCTTAGCCCTCAACGATTGAAGCCAACATACCTGTAAAAATACATGTATTTATTATTTATTTATTCTTTGTTACAATATAGATATTACAATATTAAACAATCTTAAACTATTGGAAATGTTGTAACTGGCGGCCTTATCACTTAAAAGTGATTTCTACCAGGCAACCAAACACATGAAAAATCGCTTTCTTTGTTTTTGTGCCCCTGTGTATGCTACAATATTTAAAACTACGCAACCGATCCTTATGTGTTTTTTTATTAGATAGAGTGATTCAAGAGAAAGATTTATTCGTATAGTACATGCATATATAGAGCGAAGCCGGGTTGGTCGCTAGTGTGTGGTAAAACTGTTGAAAGATCAATAAAACAATAAACTCCTCAATAAGAAGTTTATTGTTTTTTTTATAGATCTTTGATTTTTTATAGATAAAGTTGAAAAATAAAAAATAAACTCACTGCAGCAATCATGATGGTTTTGGAGTTGCCTCCGAGCGAGTCTTTAAGTAGCCAAGTTAGAACTGAATCTCGGTACGGGATGAACACTTTCTTGTTGTTCTTAGGAGTTCGGTCTATGAACAGATAAACATAATCCTATTTACATACATGTTATAAGTCAAACCCGATTTTAGGACTAAATAATTTGTCCTAGGCTGAACTAGTTCTTGCACTATGCTATCGTCTATCCTATAAGGCGTACGACTAAACTGGTTCACCCTATCACGTAGAGAAAGAACTAGGTCTAATCTACCCACGCCAAATTTCAGACAGATCCATTCAGAAGTTTTTGCGTGAAAGATTAACAAACATCCATTCCAAAGTTTAACATCTATAATATTAGTAAGCTAATATACATAACATTGCATATGTTATGTATATTAGCTTTATAAATAAATAAATTTTCTGCTCTTGTTATTATCCGGTGACACATATATTCCATCTTCGTTATAACCGCCCAAAACAGAGCTGGCGGCGTACTATCATCGATGAAGCGAAGGCCATCGGCAATACCTGGAGTGAGGCCCAGGACAGACCGGGATGGCGACTCTGCCCCAGCTAGGGGCTATAGGACCTCAAGTAGTACTCACTGTCGGGCTGGCTGGACTCGGCCAGCGCGGAGATGACGGAGCCCAGCGTGACGAGCGACTTGTTGATGTGCGCGCCCTCCACCAGCCGCTGCCCCGTGGCGCCCGTCGCGTCCGCGCGCTCGCTGCACACAATCGTGAAGACAAACATTCATTAATACTTTGTTATGTCATTTATTTTGGTACTAGCTGTGCCCGCGACTTCGCCCGCGTTGAAAAGTGACTTTGGGCAGCATTTTTGAAAATGCCTAACCCGCGCCATTCGCCAACAGTTCAGCAAGTTCATGTGTTTCTTTAAATTGCCATAACTTTTTTATTTATTACCCGATTGACATGAATTAAACACTAAATGTTAAGTGAAGCTTACCACAATATATAATTGAAAACCCCATCTAGATAGGATTAGCCGTTTCTGAGATTAGGGTGCACAAACAAACAGACAAAAATTCCAAAAATCATTGTTTTGGGTTCTATTGCGTTAATAAAGGTCTCCTGTAATATATTTTCTCATGTATCTTCCATGTACATACAGGGACTCGTTACGTTTTTTTTATATGTAATATGTATAGATAGATAACAGACGCTGAGAGTGAGTTCCTCTCATTGGTGGTTTGCATAGAATAGCAGCATGAAATTGAAAATTAAGTTCTTTCTTTTGAATCAATTTGTTTGATAAACGCTGGTCAATTGGATTATGGTTATGGATATGGAATATGGAATTGGATTAGACATTGGATCAACACTTAGGATAATTCTGTTATTGCTAAGGAAATAATTTAAATCCATTTCGTAGTTTTTGCATGATAGAACATGTCTATAAACTTACAAATTTTCGTGAATAGCTGTCGATCTTCATAGCTCTTTGTTTATACCGTAAAGTAGTGAGACGAGCTGGACGCACTCTTGATGGAAAGAGAAATGCCAGCCCATAACCGATGCAGTGCTAACCGGCTTTGCTCTAAAGCCAAACTCCGGACAGGGGTGCACTACACCAACGCTTCCCACTTTGAGTCGAACTCATAGGATCATAAGACTCGTTAGCCCAGTAATCTCGCTGGCTACTCACTGTTCAGGCAGTAGAATGTCTGGCACTGTGGGGGTACACACCCAGTCGATCTGACGAAAGAGACATACACCCGGTTGCTCAGAAACTTACTGAACTTTTCCGATGGTCTAATACAAGTAAAATTAAATCAAAATTTGTGAAGTTAATATAGAAATTACTCCTACAACGTAAAAAATTATTTCTTTAAACATTAACACAGATTGACTTTAATAATTAATTAATCACATTTTCGTTTTCATTTAAACCTCTTAAAATATCTTAAAGTTCTATAAACATAAAAGCGACTTAAGCTCGTTAAGTATTAACTTAATCGTATTAATATTAATTTTGATTCAAGTATGTTATAATATGTAAGTATATAATTGATATTATAAGCACTTTAAGCTTTAAGTATGAGTATTTACTTTTTGTTTAATTGACCTTCGAGGTATTCATAATGAGGCTTTAATTTAAAGTAAAATAAATGCAACATGAAATATTATAAGTATGACTTTAAGGCTCATATGTTAATAAATAGCTTTGACTTTAACTTAAATGTATATGTGGTGTATGTAATTTATTGTGTATATAATTATTTCGTCGCCTTTTGTACATTTTATTTGTTTTTATTTATTTGTGCCTTGTTATCATTTTATATGTGCACAATAAAGAGTTTTTTAAATTAATAGATACCCCGTTAACGTTGGGAAAAGAAGAAACCTTCATGTCTGATATTAAAACATAAAATAATATATCTGTTTGAAATAGTAGATAAAATATTTAATCTAAATTAAATAAATTATATGATGATAAACATGAATATTTATATTTTTGTAATTATTTCCTGGACTTTGATGCATGTCGAGCGTTTTAATAAAATAGCAATTTATTCATTAACGTTGTAAAAAAATAGAATTAAAATATTTTTCTAATAGGCATAATTATCTACTGGCTGATGGATGCGCGCATAAATGTATTAATAAAAAAAAATAAATAAACAAACAAATTGTTCAACAACTAAAATACTTATACAAGAGTCGTTATTATCACCCCTTCATATATGGGCTCATAAAATCATGCAAAAAAAATTTTAAGAGGCATTATTATCAGCCAGTAGATGCTCATAATGTATCATATAATAAAAAAAATATGAAGAAAAATATTCAAGGACTAAAACCTTTTTCTATTTGCTATTACTATCAGCCAGTATCGCAAGTACGTATTATAGAATAAAGAAAAATAATTGTGTGTCTTTTGTTTCAGTTTGACGAGTTCGTCCGGTCGCTGCAGATCGATCCCCACTCCCCCCTCTTTAGGCTAGTCACAGATGGACAACCACCATTACGGTAACTATAAAAAAGATGTTTACTGATTAATTACATTTATTAAATAAAAACTAATACTTATGTATTTAAGGAGGTTGATATGTAAAACATGTCACGTAAAATACCTCCAAAGAGTTACTACATAGTAGGAGGGGTAACCTTCCTCAGTCGAACTGATTCTTAGACCCCAATATTTCGAAGACGACAAGCTGTATACTCGTACTATAGGCCAAGTCTTGATTAATTGTCATAAATGCGATTTAGAACTCCAGCGCATATTGATATCCAAAAATAACGAAACAAATTTTAATTAGACAGATTAATTATATAATATGTAAAATACATCCATATTATACGCTTACAAAGTCAAGACAGGTCGCTTGTATAGAATGCTTTAAACTCTATTATAATGTTACCCTTTTCAAATATATAAGTAGTCTACAATTTCGTAAAACTTAGATACAAAAAGTCACAAAAGACGTGCATATAACTCACCTAAGTTGGTTAAGTTCAATGTCAAAGATCACTAATATGTCATTGATTCTAATCAAACATCCTGCTGATATCGTCAAAGGGCTTATTTATTTACATATATTTAAATAGCTATGGTATTTTAAAGCAGTTTTTTTTAAGAAAAAAAAATTTAATGCGTCGCGGTGATTTTAAAAATCGAAGTTCTACGCGTCTTTTTCAAATTCTGATGTAATTAAAAAAATAATTGATCACTTTTAAGCTTAGCCAATTTAAGTACTTTGTTTTTATACAATTTTTGTTTCTTATGCAAATTTTCGCAAAAAATTACGACATTTGTTTAATTCAACTTTCGACGTCTACTATACATAAACACAACTAAAATGATAGTAACTCGCTCATTCAAGAGAAAACTAAAGTTGCATACTATAAAAATCGTAAAAAAAATTGTATAACTACAATTATTATGGCAATAAAAGTAAAATTGTCAAGTTTTCTTGACACGCGTCGTTGACATAAGACGTAGGTATTGCCACACGTGTAATAGACCTTCCGAAATTATAGTTATTATTCTATGACATTCGAGGCAAAATAATGTGAAATATGAGTTCTAATAAGGCTATTGTGGGGCAAGAGCATAGTAACACTTGAATCTTAGTATTTTATAAGGAATTTGGCAATCTGGCGGCATCTATTTGTAATCTCGATTGAATATTCGTTTTTGGTGCATAAAGTGATATAATGTTTGATTATGATAGTAAATCATGCAGTAAATTAGCTTATAAGTGTCTAGGGAATGAAGTTAGCGGCGTTCAGATAACTCCAAGATTCGTCGACGTTTTTCGTAAAGTTCACTCACTTTACGAAACGCAGAGAGAAACAGAAGAAAGGAAAGTAAGAACTTTTAAGATTGCGACTCAACGACTTTGTATACATGGTCAATAAATAAATTATAAAAAATATAAATATCTAAAGTAAATATACTATAATATAGGTACCATCGATTCGGAAAGTTTCTACAGAGAAAACTTCAACTAATACGGGAAATGCTGCCTTTATCAATTCCATGACTGTAATAAAATCTAAAATATGTAGCGATAGCATAAAAAATCGTTTTCTTCTGTCTGTCCCTATGTATGCAAAAATTTAAAATTCTTATTAGAAAGACTGAATCAAAAACAAGGTTTATGTGGATTTAACATATATGTAACATATATAACACATGTTATAAATGCACGTAAAACCGCGGGGCGAGTCTAGTTCGATTTAGTATAACGCGTTTACACGCTCGCATTCAAAACGACATTCAACGGACACAAACACAAGCACGAGCGTGTGAACGGGCTGTTCGACTGTTTGAAATTTGAATGTGCACGTGCAAAGGCTTGCCGGGAACCAGACGAGAGTAGGTATTTTGGCACATCAAAGGATAAATGCGCGCGTGTGTACAGCTTGTTTGGCGTGTCCCCTCCAGGCTACTCGCCGTGCTGCTTGCCAGGCTGCTTCCCGGGCTGTGTGGCACGCGTGTAAACCTAGCATTATAAATAACTATAAATTATTTAAATAATAATTATGTTAATAGGAATAAATAAATAGCGTATTAAATTAAAAAGACAATGGATAGATAAATTTTCTATTAGCATGAGAATCATTATAGCATTGCACAATACATAAAAAATCTTTAACTCGGAATCTTCTTATCAAAAATGGTCTTTGTAATTGTTATTATTATAATATATAAACTGTTACTCGCGACTTCGTCTCCTTCTTTTTCTATTTAGTAGATTTGATTAAGATAGTTCCAATGATATTATATTAAATCATTGGATCTTAACCGGTGGTCCGCGGACCACTGGTGGTCCCTGGAAGCATCCCAAGTGGTCCGCAAAACAATCGCAAATAAAAAAAATTATAAGAAGCAACGATTTAAAAATTAGTAAAGAGTATGCAATCACAAAAATCTATAAACATTTATAGATATATTCATGTATAATGCGCATTTACAATAAATAGTAAATAAAAAATATATTAAATAATTTTATGCATTTTTACATACATAGAATGAGCGTTTATTTATTGACACTCAGATAATGTAGGTATACTCATAAAGCAAATAGGTGGTCCGTGACAAAAGAGAAATTTTAAAAAATGGTCCCTCATGTCTAAAAGGTTAAGAACCACTGTATTAAATAGACACGTTATAAGCGCAAAATTTTG
>DWAJ01002979.1:0-15868 GCA_018238005.1 Eurema mandarina
TGTTCCTACCGTTCCAGTCTTTCTTTACAAATAATTATAAAGGTTGCCTGGAAGAAATCACTTTTTAGTGATAAGGCCGCCTATTACATTTCTTCTGTTTCTGTACAAATAGTCTCTAAGTTTTTGAATGTAATAAAGGGTAAATTAATTAATTAATTAATTAATTAATAACAAAGCCGCTTCATTTTGCCTGTCCCTAGGTATGCTTAAATCTTTAACACTATGCAACCAATGACATGCGGTTTTTTAATTGATAGAATTATTCAAGAGGGATTTTTATGTGTATCGCTAGTACAGAATAAACCAAATACCTTAATTCTTTATTCTGAGGTAATGATGCGTTACATAAAATGTTTTTTTTTTATGTTTGGAAGGGTTTTTTCAAACACTAGTAAAAATAATACTTAACTTACCTTGCATGTATTGCATAAACAATTTTCAAGTAAAACAACATTCGAACTTATCAAAATTTATTCACAGTATATCAAGTCTCTTATTAAAATAACTCATCCTATGACGTCACAGTACGTAGCCACCGCATCTCTATAGAGCTGAAATATGACGTCACTAGCTTCTCGACACCGCGCCATCGCCTCCTCATATGTGTGCTCGCTGAACGTGCCCGACGTGAACCCTGGATAGATTAGCCAATCACATTGCAATATTCTTAAAACTAACCAATCACATCGCAGCATCGAAATCTATGACAGGCGATGACGTCACTTGGCATGCTACCATCACCTTGATCATACATGCACAGAATAGTTCAAAAATTCAACTCTGATACAACCTCGGCAATCAAGATTGTATACAATGTGTAACAGAAATGTGAGGTAATATTTTTGCGTGATGTTCAGATGCTCATAGATAGTCTATATACAAGTCCCCAGATTAAAATAAACATATTTGAGATTTTTTATTTCATTAATTCATCAATAAAATCGATACTATGAAAATCAAAAAAAAATTGTTACATCACTTTTCGAATTCTAATGACAGAGACAGCAGTAACTTTTTCAATGAAATGCATGGTCATAGAGTCATGTGGTCATTGACTCGTAACAGCTGATAGCTCTAAAGTGATGTCGTAGCGTCGATAAATTTCAATATCATATCGATATTGAAATTTATCGACGCTACGCTAGTCAATAGAAATTAAAAATCAATATCTTGATAGTAAATAGTTCAAATGAAATGAATTTTTAATACAATCATTTAAAATTAGCTATTCTTTGCGATCTTTAAATATTACCACGCATTTCTGTTACATGTCGTATACACAAAAATTAATAGTAAAAGTACTTTAAAGTTTTCGCTGAGAAAAATGGGTGTATTATTCATGTTTGAAAAATATTTATGAAAAAGTATTCCTCTTTAAATGTTTTAAAAAACCCAGGGCAGAAGTAATAATAATTATAAGTAAGGCAGCTTGCTTACTAACCTGTAACCAAATCCTTATTCCGGCTGTCAAACACAAAATACATTACAGATGAGGCACCATTTAATTGTTCTTGTGTTGGTTCCAATTGGAGGTTGCCAACATCGTCAACCGCGCAACCAACAGCCGCGAACACGTGACGCATGGCAACCCCGGAGTTTAGTAGAGCTAAGCATGTACAATTAACTGCACATGTTAAGAGCTGAAACAATTTATTTGATACTTTATCATTATCAGTGAGTTTACATCTCTTCTCATTAAAGATTATTTGGAATAAATAAATAAATATAAATAAATAAATAAATATTTTCAGGACATTTATACACAGCGCCATCTAGTTCCAAGCTAAGCCGAAGCTTGTGTTATGGCAACTAGATAACGGAATAAATTACATATACATTACTTTTCCTTTGTAAATACATACATACAATACATAGCAACACCCAGACCCCAGAAAAATACAAATGTAAATTACAAATATATTTTTCCGGTGTGGGATTCGAACCCACGACCCTTCGCGCAGAAGGCAGGTGTATTACCTACTGCGCCAAGCGGTCGTCAAAAACGGAATAGATCACATTTGATAAGCTTGTTAGTTACTATTTATCTGTTATAAACAGAGTGTTATTACAATAAAACACCAAATAAAAAATAGTTTAATTCTAATAGCAACCAATACAATATCAGCGATGACTACTTTTCATCAGGTGGCTCGCCTGCTCATTTGCACCCTATGTTATAAAAAAAAACCTTTCAATAAAAACATACAAATAAGTTTTAACAATATTCAAACATATATGTTTACATGTTAACACTCTCATCTACTTTTATATGTAGTATAATTTTTACAAAATTCAATAAGTTCCTTGCATGAAAGCTTTTAGCCTCTGCAAAATTCAAAATTTTTATTATTTTTTTTTGATTATGCTTTAGATAGTACAAAACCATTAACCCAAAAAATAGTACTAAGCTTATTAGAAATAATTAAGCAAGTTCATTTTCAGTATAACATATCCATAATGCATAAAATAACAAATAAATCACATTTTAAATCTTACACACCCCTCCAAAATCTTCTAATTCTTGTATAGTGACAGTGATACCAGTTCTTGGATAAAGACAACCCAGTATTGCCGTCTCACATGTTTGTCTGATCACATTTTCTTTGAACCTGGGAATTTAAAATCTTTTAATGACATACTTACAAATTTAATTTGAGCACACCCCAAATCTCGTAATCTTGACAGACTTGGTTAAAAAACTGACAAATCATACGGGTTTGAAATACATTTGGATATAATTTCAGTACTCTGGCATTAGTATAATTGCTTGGCACAGTTTTTATTTTTTTTTATTTACCAGTAATTTTAATCCTTGGTAATAAATTAGGCTCTAAACAGAATATTTCGTTCTTATTTATAAATGCTCATATTAATTATCTATGAAGGAGGTTTAGAGAATAAAAATTTAAATAAAAAACCAGAACAACATAATATCTAATTCTATTAATGAAGGTTGTTATAACTGTGAAGTATTAGGGCCATGAGAGTAAAGTAACATCCATTTGTAACTGGTTTATTTAATGAAGTGCCGTGCTTGGCACTTGGTACAATATTGAATATACAGTGTTTGCTTATACTACAATACATTACAATAGCTATCTCACCTATCACCAACACATGGTTTGCCTCCCTTAGCACTAAATAGAACCTCTAAAGTAGCTTTTTCTACACTTTGACTTGTTGTTTTAATATCAAGCGGTCCGTTTACACTTACTAGTACCACCGTTTCTCCTGAAATTGAAAACAAAGGAATGTAAACATATAACATATGCTACAGCAGATATGGATAAAGTTCAGTCTGTAATATTTAAGGAAGTTTGAACCTTCCTTAAATATTACAGACTGAACTTATAAAGCCCTTTTCGAAATCGAACTAACCGAGCCTAATGGTCCAACTAGTCAGCTTTTTTGATTCAGAGAAAAGTTACAAAACATTTTCTTTTGACTGTTGTGAAAACATAAATAATCAAAGTATAAATATATAGTTCTACAGGTGTCATGATACATTCAGTGTCTGTGTTTATATTGATCTAAAATAAAATATTACCTACCTTGTGATAAAATTGCAGAACCATCCGATTTACTTAGGTAATTCAATTCGCATTTCATTGGTTTTAACTTAAAATCTTTTAACTCTTCTGCAACCATTTTACTTGTGTGGCCTGTGGTAGTTATATGTTATATAGGTGCAGAAGGTGCTTAATAGTATTTTTTAATTTTATTGAATAGAATTTATTATAAACATAACCTTAACATTGAGCATTGAAGTTTAGTTTGAATCATTTGAAATTTGAATGAATTGTCAAAACTCAAAACAAAACAAACGATCCTTTTTCCGCACTAGATTCAATCTCAAAAATTATAAGAAAAAAATTCAAAACCGTGTAATTATAATAATTTTACTACTTTATATTTTCATAATTGTGATTTTCTAAAAAATACCGTATATTTACGTACGTAACGATGGAGAACTCTCTACCTATTAACTATTTCAATATTAAATGTTTCGTTTTACGGAATACGGATCTAGATGTCAATGTCATTAGCTAAAGTTTCAAATTATGAAATTCCTATAGAACAAACGTCACCAATTTCCAAATTAACTTTGCGATTTTCAATTTCAGTTTTGCAATTGCATGACGACGTCTTTAAGAAAGTGAAGTTTTAATTAATAAGTTAGCTTGTAAATATATAAAAATGAAGACGCGATTTAATACATACGATATAGTATGTATGGTTACAGAACTTCAGAGGTTAGTACGAAAACAAAACATTAGATCTTTCATGAGAAATTAAAGAGCTATATCTTATTCTTTTTATATTTTAGGTTGGTGGGAATGAGAGTGAACCAAGTATACGACATAGACAACCGTACTTATGTGATAAGGTTACAAAGATCGGAAGAGAAAAGTGTTTTGTTACTAGAATCTGGTAATCGGTTTCACACAACACATTTTGAATGGCCAAAGAATGTAGCCCCTTCCGGCTTTACTATGAAGGTATTGCTATATAATTTATTTTATACTAAAATTTACAATTCACTTAAAATCAATCAAAAAATCTGAAACAACTTTTAATATGCAGTTTGTTTAATTGCTAGAGCAATTCAAATTTTATGTGTGTGCATAAATGCAGGTAAAACTATGGGGCGTAGCTAGATAATAAAACTTACAAAATTCTACGAAATGTTTCAGCTACGAAAACACTTAAAGAATAAACGGCTTGAACGCTTAACACAACTGGGCATAGATCGTATAGTAGACTTGCAGTTTGGCAGTGGAGAAGCAGCGTACCATGTAATTCTAGAGTTGTACGATCGGGGAAACATTGTTCTCACAGATTACAACTGGACTATATTAAATGTTTTGAGGCCTCATGTGGAGGGCGACAAAATTAGGTATTGTATTTTTATAAAAAAGTATAACAGTGCTAAATTTTCTAATAGGGTTGTCAAGCAAATTAGATAGATGTCCCATGTCCACTTTTATTTCATTAATTTGTTGGGGACCAATGACATTCCCTTATAGACATCTAACCTAAACCTTGATCATGTTTCGAGAATGTATATCATACATTTAAAACTAGGAAAGACCAATGCTTATGCTTCTTTAATATAACTCTAGTTAAACATTTTCTATGGTAATGTTACATTAATTACTATCCAATAAAAATGTGAATTCTAGTGAATTAAAGTTCTATATCTTGCATACAAGAACAGTTTATAGCACAGCTTTCTGCTGGCAAATCTATAAATAGTTTTTGCAAGATGTTTAGTTATTTAATTTTAAATTATTTCTATCAGATTTGCGGTAAAAGAAAAGTATCCATTAGATAGAGCCAAAACAAACTATGAAGCCCCAAGTGAGGAGCAATTACGAGAAATACTATCGAAAAGCAGACCCGGAGATAACTTGAAGAAAATACTTAATCCTAATTTAGGTAAGTTAGCTACGTAGTTACTCTAACTTAGCTTGTAAACTAGCCTTGACCCACTATTCTAGCTGGGTTATTTTTTTTCCTCTTATTCCTGTTAATAAAGAAATAATAATGTATCAAAATTTCTATAAATTGAAGTGCTGTTCATATAACAATGAGATTGAGAATTTGATATACATACATAGTACATAGTATTTTGAATTTAATAAATTAACTAAACGTCGTTTAAATATTTTTTTCAGTAGAGACTGAAAATTGATTAAAAAATAAATTTAATTTTTTACAGAATATGGATCAGCGATAATAGACCATGTGTTATTAGACAACAGCCTCGGGGGCAATATGAAGATATCCCAAGATCCTGCCAAAGGGTTTAATGTAGACAGAGATATAACAAAACTCGTAACATCTTTGAAACAAGCAGAGATGTTACTGGTAGAAGCTATGAACCAAGTGTCTAAGGTAATATATTAAAATATATTATAGCTTAAAACTGGATTCATTGCCAGCATGCTCAGGGTCCTTACTGAGGTCCCAAGTGATAGACAAAATAAAAGTTCTGTTTTAAATTTTCCTACAATACACCTGTAATTTTGAATTAAACATAAATAAAATAATAATAAAAAACACTTTTTAAAGTATCATAATTCATAAACAAAAAAATTAAATTAAATTCAGATATTTCAATGGACGGCCTTATCGCTAGGAAGCGATGTCTTCCAGGCAACCTTGGTGGTGATGAAAAGTTATTAAAAAATAAACATAGCAATTGTTTGTTATTAAAACTTGTAATCTTTATAATCGTAAATACTTTATGCTTTAAATGAATAAATCTTAATTCAGTCTTTCTAATTTTCGATTTTCAGGGCTACATTATCCAAAAGAAGGAAGAGCGTCCCAACCCCGAAGGTGGGGGTGAGGATTTCCTAACAAACCAGGAATTTCACCCCAAATTGTACAAACAGCATGCTAATTCACCACACACAGAGTATGAGACCTTTGACAGAGCGGTGGATGAGTTCTACTCGGCTTTGGAAGGACAGAAGATTGATTTGAAGGTGGGTTATTATACTTATAACAAGAATATTTATGGTGTAATTGAGGAACCTTATTTTTTTAGTTGGTAAGATTATTTATATCATGTCTATCAACATTAAGAGAATATTATAGGTGTAGTGTTACCTGCATAGTTTTCTTTCCCGCAGTATAATCAGGAAAATAGGAAAACTATGTCTAGGGTCTAAACAACTTAGATGGTAAACTAAAACCATATCCATTCAGTAGTTTGTCTATTGAAAGAGCAAAAAACATTCACAGAATCTTTCGCGATAATAATAATATATTTATTTATTTTTAAGTTGTCAAAACTGTCCCAAGTCAATGAAATAAACAGCTAAATAAAACAAACAATAACAACTCATACGCAAATTAAATTTAAGCACGCCTTAAGACTCGTAATTTTGTCCGAATTGTATGGCGAACTGTCAAATAGGACCGGTTTAAGTTGTACTTAAATTTAGGATGCGTTTCAGTATTCCGGCAAGTGTTTTATATAAGTAGTAAATTGATTTTATTAATATGAAAGGAGTGTGTCGTATATAGAAATTAATTTTTTTAAAACTAATCTTCTAACAAAATTTCAGACCATACAAGTAGAACGTGAAGCCATGAAGAAACTTCAAAACGTTAAAAAGGATCATGAAAAAAGAATCACAGAGCTGGAAAAAGTTCAAGTGGAAGACAAGATGGCTGCCGAGATGATATCGAGGAATGAACCTCTGGTAGAACAGGCAAGATTGGCGATACAGACTGCTATTGCCAATCAGGTAATATTTATGTGGTTTAATGATGAAACATTCTTACATAACACTCTTAGGACAATTTTGGATTGTTAATACGATAATTAATACTATATATAGCCAAATAAGTAATTATTTAATATTATCAATACATATCTGTCTGTACTCTCAACAGATTTTGATGCGGTTTTTCTTAATAGATAGAGTAATTCTTAAGGAAGGTTTATATGTATATTACATGCATAATATATGCGAGCGAATCCTAGGTGTGTCGCTAGTAGAAACACAAAACAGGTACGCTCCGATTTTCTTGTTTATTTGATAGTTCAAACGCCAGATTCTTTAAGTTTCAAAGTAATGCTGCATTACTAAGCGATTTAAATAAATAGGGATTTTAATAGTGCCATAAAACTTATTCAAGTGATAAAGACTATAGAAAATAAATAAAAAGAATATGACGGCGTCGAAAAAAAATTATTTAGGTTTATTATCAATATTTGATTTAGATATTTTGTGTATTTTACTTAACTTAAAAAAAATAATTTTAATGTAACTCTAGTGTAGTGTCTGAACTAATATTATGTACTAATATAACGCATGCTATATCCTTTTATAAAAAAAAATTCATAAAATCTAATGTCAAAGATGTCATATTTTAGTATGTAAAATGAATTTTTGTTGAAGGATTTTTCTAAATAAATAAATAAATAATTTAGGGTTTATCTACCAGTATGCCAAGCAAAATTGTTCAGTAGTTTTACCGTGATGGAAAGACAGACAGACAGACAGACAGAGTTACTTTCGCATTTATAATATTATAAGTAATAAGTATGGATTAGTAGGATTTTGGGACAAAACATTGTATGTGTTAATCTAGAATTGAAACTCCAGTCAAATCTATAAGTACTCCAAAATTAATTCAAACAAAACAAGCGAGCCGCCCCGGCTTCGCTCGCGTATATTATTCATGTAGTAACCTGAAAATTTAATTTAAAATCGGTTCAGTAGTTTAGGAGTCAATCGCGGACAAATAACTTTACATTTTTATTTATTAGATTTGTATTGTTGTAGTTCTTTATACTTTACATTTATAAATAAAGAGATATAGTACAAGTTAACACAAAATATATAATTGTATACACTTTTATAGCTACATAGATACACTTATATAATTTAGAATTTTATTTTCACAATTTATTAAGGAATTGTCACTATTTCAGGAAAATTCAAAAATATCTAAAAACTACAAACATGGCAAAATAAAAATAGGTTATAATAAATAAATTAAGTAATATAATATTACCTAATGTGTACTGATGAAATAATTATTCAATTATTTTCTCAGAGAGCTATTTCTATACAATGCCAGTGTGGTTTGACCTTAATTAAACTGAGTGGATATTCTTTGAGGCGTATTTATGACATTTATATTATTAGTGTACATGTGTATTTGTCCTTATTTACGATATAATTATTTTTAGAGTTTCTTTGGCCTTTGTTATTTCAGTCTTCTTATAGTTAGAAAAAAAACGGCTTATATGTTTCTTATATATATAATTTAAATGAAAATGTGCATAATTTTTAGTAAAAGAACATAAATATTAATAATAGTCCATTATAACTATGAAGGAATATACGTTTTATAAATAAACATCATCTCTGTGTTGCTGTTAGGAACATACAAATTTGTTTTGCCAGTAGTAGGAGTCGAATCCACAACCGTAGCGAAGAAGGCAGCTTACCACTGCACCAATCGGTCAATTATGAAATGGCTATCCATACTAATATTATAAATGTGAAAGTGTGTTTGTTTGTTTGTCCTTCCTTCACGCCGTAGTTAAGCAATCAATCGACCTGATTCTTGGCATACAGTTAGTTGAAAAGATGGAGAGTAACAAAGGCTACTTTTAACTGGAAAAAAGGGTTATAAGGGGGAAGGGGGGGTCAAAGTTTATATGAAAGTCCACGCGGACGGAGTCGCGGGCAACAGCTAGTACGTTTATAAGAGAACTAACTGAAGATGAGTTTAACTCAAATATTGGTTCAAATCAAAATGACGCATCGTAAATGCGCTAAGATTACTCATCGTAACTTGTAAAGGCAGCGCATTTTTTGCGCGCGAAAGTTTGACAGGTCAATCACGATTCTATTTTTTTAAACCACAGACTATCTATATTCTATAGTCATGGACAGTTAAAGGTTTTCTTTGTTGTGTTGTCAATTATAAATTTATTTTTTAATAAGGCCGAATAGAAAGTAAATATTTTGACGTAATGAGTTATTCCAAATTAATCTAGATTAAATCAAGTATGCAAATACAGACTAAAAATATATTTCTTTATACTGACTTTACTGTTATTTAATTATTAATTCCAAAGATTGAGAGCTTATAGAGCTCATGAGTTATTTAATAACGATTTATTTAAATCAGTAGGACACCGTGTGAGGGGCGTGGGAGGAGTTGACACTTCCTTGAGTATTCATATTTACATACTAGTTACATATATTATGATAATTTGTCTTTTATACAACACTTACGACCTAGCTTGGTTTAAATCTATATCTATACATCTATACACATATAGAACCCAAAACAATGATTTTTGAATTTTTGTCTGTTTGTCTGTTTGTTTGTGCACGCTAATCTCCGAAGCGGCTTATCCTATCTATATGGGGTTTTCAATTATATATTGTGGTAAGCTTCCCTTACATTTAGTGTTTAATTCATGTCAATCGGTTGATAAATAAAAACGTTATGGCAATTTAAAGAATCACGTTGAACTTGCTGAACGTTTGTTAGCGCGGGTTAGGCCTCTTCAAAAATGTTGCCCAAAGTCGATTTTCTACGCGGACGAAGTCGCTGGCACAGCTAGTATCTAATATATTTTCATTCGACTAGGCCGCAATATCACTATCCGCGTAGTTCCCGTTCCCGGGGCAATACCGGGATAAAAAAAGCCCATGTTTTATCTCAGGCTCTAGAGTCTAAAGTTTGACGACGCAAAAACATCCTAATTAATACGTCTTGCCTTGATGTGATTGGTCGCCGACGCATTCACGTGCAACCGAAAAAACCATCTCTTTTCTCGTTCGTTTTATAATTTATCTCTTTTCTATCGTTTTGACTTGTATGTATATTAATGTGTGCTGCCGCTGCTGTGCGGAACACTTTTTTCGGTTGATTTGTTGGTGTATAACATATCTATTACATAATATTATTGTTCACTTTTGCTTTGTTTAAACAAATATAATAAAAATAATCGTTTAATGTGTAAGTATGTTTGAACGTGATGTTGCCATAAAAGAGTTTTTATGGAGGGTAATTTTATAATGTTACCAGTTATATTGTAATGTAACAGAAATAACCGTGACAATTATACATGCTTTCTCTTACAATTCCAGTAATATGTTTTAAGCTGAACTAGATTTCACTGGTAATCTAATACTAGTTTTGTCATATGGTTTTACCTGTGTAGTTTTCGTTTCCGTGTCAAAAAAGGGATGAAAATCCTATGAGTTAATGAGGCGTCTAATCTACGTGTAGGTTGAATTTCAGCCAAATCTATTTGTAGTTTTTGCGTTATAGAGCAACAAACATATATACTTTCTTACACTTTCGCGAATAAAAATAATATTAGTAGTACATTTATGTAAAGTATTTGTTTCCTTTTCTTTCTGCTCAAACAAATAAACTCTTTTTTAACTTTTTAATAGATACCTATACACTATACACTATAAGGCTTTTAATGGTTTCCTGGAAGAGACCACTCTTTACTGTTTAGTGATAACTTCGCTAGTTCTAAATAGTATATTGAATCTTAGTTTTCCTTATATAACAAAGTTTTTGATAAATAGGTAAATAAATTATTATTAACTTTAAAATATATGTTTCCTCAAAAACTACTCATTTATTATTCTATTGTCCACTTTTTAAATATAATTAAAAATATTATAAAAGACCAATTTAATATCTCCACTTCCGTCAATAAATCTATGTATCACACAAACGGAAGAGTAAAAAAGTTATCGCACCATAAATTATGATAAAAAATAAAATAAACATAAACAACAAAGTATGGGCATAGAGTAATGTAAACAGAAGTGAGCATAAACAATAGAGAGACGTGGAATATGGCGGCGCGGGAGCTGAGGGCAATGATCTGTGGACTGTGAGTTGTGACTCATTGAAATTGTTACCTTATTAAATTTAAAACGCCTTGGTAAAGGTTACTCTTAATATTGGTAAGGTTATGATTTGTTGATATTGAATATTACCGGTTGGCATATTGAAAAAGTTTTTATAGCAAAAAATCTAAGACGAAAATTGCTTTATTAGAAACACTAAATAAGATAAAATGTTTGCAGTTTTCCTAATTTTTATTTCTTAATAGCGATTAGAATATTACTTAGTCAAATCTACACTTCATTTTTTGTCGTGTCTAATTGCCAATATAAAAATTCTTAATAAGTGAGAAAATAGATTGCAATGTCACAATATAGTTAAAATTAATTCGAATAAGTTAAAGTAATAAATAAATAAAATGTATAAATAAAGTATTATGTCATTAGTAATGTTTTACCGTTAAATAATGTAGTCTTATTTTTTTCCTTTAGTATGGTAAAACACATAAGAATATATTTCATTTTTTTTTGACGTGCTATAATATACATGTTCTTACTAAATTTATAACTGTTAAATAGCTGATAAGATTTCGATATATTATTGAGGTGCAGTTTATATAATATTTAAACGGTTACATATACATATATGTATAAAGTTATCTGACTTTGAATTACGACTCCGAGAGGCCATCAAGCTTCTATGTATGGTCGTAATACTGCCGGACGTCCGACATTAAAATTAAATAACATCTCACTAAAAGTGAAATGTGATTTAATACCTATGTATGTTATGATTATCTGTATTAATTTATTTTTCAGTCATTAAATTTTGTTTATCTGTGACTGTGACATTTTTATGCTAAATTTGAACTGTCTTAAATTTAGTGGGAAAGTTGCTTAATTATATTCCTAAGACAGAGTTTAAGTTAGAGGAATCTGTCATTAATAAACAATTTAACATATTTTGTAACGTAACACATATTGTGTGTATTTTTTAGTCATAATTATTTAATTTACAAAAAAAAGAAATAGCATTTAATTTGACATATTACCTGGACATCTAGGAAATGGTCAATTATATTCCTATGACGTTTTATGTCGGAGAAATCTGTCAATTTAAATTTCATTTTAGATACATTTAATTATATTTTAAAATGACAGATTTCTAAGGTACCCAATTATTTTATTCTTTATTAATTTACAAAAAAATAGTTTTTAATTTGACATATAGCTTCGCCGCCATTTGTAAGTTCTTTGTCATGCATTGACTAATGTCACTCGTATGGCGGGAATCACGACTGCACGTTGCAACATTGCTATGCAAGGAGTGGGCTTGGCGTGAATAGAATTAGTTAATAATTAGCTGGAATTTGAATTAAAGATCCTTTTGTAAGTCACGAATCCTGTAGAGAACGACTTCGTATTTAGTATATAAAATAAAGATATAGATAAATTGGTTAAATTTATTACCTGTATACATATTTGTTTTATTTTTAGGGTCATTTGCGTGAAAATATTAGTAAACTGACGAAGATACCATAGATTTTTTATGGCAATTTTATTTTTGATACACTTAAAGATTTGACACATTTTAAGCGCCATTTGCAACTTCTTTGTCGGGCGATGACGTCACTGAAATCACGATCTGTTAAATAACTGCACGTAGCAACATTGGTATGCACGAACATTTTGCATACTCATAGAACGTATGGTAATACAATATAGCTATTGTTTTTTTTTTGTACTTGTCCAGATTTATGCACGAATGTAATGATGCAATATATTATAATATAATTAAATAATAATTATTTAATGAAAAAGTATTGGTTAATATTAGTTATTTATGGCTACATACAAAATATATGACACTAACTTGACGTTTACCAGTTTAGGCGCCATTTGCGAATTTTCGCGGAAAGTGACGTCACACGCATGGCGCGAATCACGATCTTTTAAATAACTCCACGTAGCAACATCGCTATGCACATACATAATGCACATAGGCAAATGGCAATTTCTGTTTATTTTTATCGAATTAACCAAATTAACTATTTTTGTGTCATGTAATTAATGTCATTGATTTCAATTTAAATTAACTTTGGAATAATAAATGGTACTAAGCTTTTAGTAACCTAATACGTAATATGATTTTATGATTCATACCATATCTTATTACAAATTATTGCGGGTAAATATTTACTTAAAAATTACGCATATTTATGAATATATTATTTTATCCGAAGAAAAAATACTTAATCAACTGGTTTTGGTTAAAAATATAATTTAATAGATGTAACTACATATAAGTAGTAAAAATATAGTCAAGTAATTAAAAACATAATATTTCACAATTTAACGATACAGGATTTCACGCTCACTGCACAATCTATTCCTAAACGCTTCTATTTTTACTCTGTGCAAAAATATCGACGTGTGACATTTGGCGCCAAAGTTTGTTTATGTTTTTTTATCATCGATGTTTAAAGCTTTAATAATTTTAACCTAGAGTGCTGAGATCGTATTTATTATTTTACAAGCTGTTGCCCGCGACTCCGCCCGCGTTGATTTTCATACAAACTTACATCCCCTATTTTATCCCCTTGAGGGTAGAATTAGGGATGCCTACGTCATATAATATCTATCTGCATGGCAAATTTCAGCCCGATCCTTCCAGTGGTTTGGGCTGTGCGTTGATAGATCACTATGTCAGTCAGTCACCTTTGAATTATATATATTTAGATTTAGATTTTTTTTATTTTTTTTTAATAAAGCTTTAAATATTTTTTGAATACATAACATAATAGTAGACAAGACAAGTCTCACGTAATTTATAGACAACAGATGTTATAGATAATTCAATAAATATTTAAATAGCGTCTAGGAATTCCTGCCCATATAAACTTTACTGGCATCAAGATTGAATCTATTTCATGATAAGAATAGCAAATTAAGTAGCTATTTACTTTAATAATATAAAAACTAAAGTTTTTGTAGATATTTTTATTTGTTCATCATGCAAACCTACTAAATTAATTTGGCTAATTTTTGATCTGTAAGAAGATATATATTATAATTATTAATGAATTAATATATTGACGACCGCTTGGCGCGTCTGGGTGTTGCTATGTATTGTATGTATGTATTTACAAAAGAAAAGTATGTACATATATGTAATTTATTATCTAGTAGCCATAACATAAGCGTCTGCTTAGCTCGGTACTAGATGGCGTTGTGTATTAATGTCCTGAACTTATTTATTTATGAACATATTATAAATGTGGGTAAAACCACGGGTCGTGGCTAGCATATATTATAAGATATAGAAAATGCAAGGCATGATAAGCAATGCTCTCTAATTGCAAAACTAGGAGTTTTCCAATAAGAGAGCATAGTGCGACATTTCGATCAATTTCAACTTAAAGAAAAAACATTTGTTAATTTGCTGTCACTGCTCATAAAATTGAATGCACACGTCATCATTGAATCATCATCATTGAATGCAAAAGCACTATTGAAAATCTATAAATCTAATCCCACGAAAAACATTAAATGTAAAAAAAATGCCAAGTCTCTCGATGCAGTCTTTGCATCGTAAAAAGTTTTAAGATCTCATAGAAGCCAAGTCATATTCAAATTATTTTGTAGTTATAAATCTACATTTAGTAATTGTACCAATAGTTTTCTTTATATTATAATTATAGTGAATAGTGATTATTTTTTTATCTTTAAAAATCTAAACAAAATAATTTATGGTTGGAACATTCAACGTTAAGCTTTATGTGGCATAATGCGCTCTAGTGCTGTAATTGGAAATCTAGGCATGACGCATAGATATATGCATTAAATGCTTGTACAATCGATACACGATTGGATGAACTCCAAATAACTAACATTTTAGCTTGATTTACGTACCTACTTAAATATGTCGTACTATACTTGGCACAGATAATCAAATAAAATATAAACTAACAATGTATGTTGTTAGTTGTTGTGAAGAGGTAAACTTTGTGCCTTTATTAAATGTACAATATGTTTTTAACCGACTTTAAAATAGGATAGGCCCACGGGTATTCAACGCACATTTTCCTGTTGAAACACGCTTTAAAGTTTAAACAAACATACATTTTCGTGACAAACGACTAACTATTAATTCGAGTCAGTAAAACAAGTGCAACTGTCTCAGAAAGAAACAATTTAAATAAAGGCATTTTGATATTGAATAAAAAATGTAACTTCGACTTAATTACTATAATACTAATTCTAATTGTCGAAACTCGATTCTACTACATCAACATTATATTCTTGGTGAAATGGCAGTGCTGTGTTGCAACAATTTTGCCAACATTTGGGGATGAACACTTGCAACACCGGAAATCAACTTGGGTTTCGGCGGAGTGCTTGTAACAAGTGTAGTGACAGTTAATCTTTTCACTTACTTTTCGGGTGTTTTCGCTGTATATAAACTATTGTTCATTAATTGTTTAGATATTTGTGTGTATTTAAGTGTGTTG
>DWAJ01002980.1:0-15864 GCA_018238005.1 Eurema mandarina
ACCCGGGCCGCCCGCGTGGCAGGCGAGCATTCTACCACTGAACCACCGATGCTTGTGAACAAGTATTCAAATTTCAAATCATAAGCTTATGGTCATGTGGAGTAAGGTTTAATTGTTTACATTGAATAAGTTCCAAAAATACTGGACCAATTTAAAAAAATCTTTCCCGTAATGAAAAAATATCCCCGGGTGACACATTACCATATAAAAGCAACGGACATTCAGATAAATAAGTTTAACAGATTAATAAAGGAAAATAAGTTAAGGGTGGAAAAAAATACGAATTAAATCTTTAATTAATATTTTGTCTCTATATTGTCAGGTTTTATATAGATACTTAATTACACAAAAGAGTTCTTAGAAACCTCAAATTTCATTTTACAAATTTGGTAAATACAGTGCTTTGGGAAAAACAAATCCAAATTGCGGAATGATTCTAATCTCGCTTGGAATTTGACAAGTTCAATGACAGCAGCAGATCTCAAAACAATTGGCATGTTTTTGTGGAACATGACACCTCGAGAATATTTAATAGTCTATACTTAGGTTATATAGATATAGTGCATCATATAGGTTTGCCATAAAGCTATCGTTTTTATCGATCTTCGTCCGTTTCAATTCAATTTGTTTTAGACAGAGTATTTTCTACAGTATTTTCGACGGTGAACAAAAGTGTTTAATTAAAATTATTTTGCTTGTCTATAAGAGCATAAAACACATGAAGCCATGAACGAAATATGAATACTTAAAGCGTTTACTTGTTCCAGTATTACAGGCTGTATTTACAGACGACTGCGTTACAGACGGACCAACAACATAATATTTCCTAGGATATCCTAAAAATATCTGTTGGTTGGGTTATTAAATTGTAAGTATGAAGGTATTAGATACGTTAGTTCAGTTCGGTGAAAACCTATAAGCTACAAACAAGATTTATGACTCAAGATATCCTCATTGCATTTTATTGTAACGAACCGTTAACATTTATGATCCCTACGATTTCCGAGAACGCACATCTCCATTTCAATATTTTTATATATCTGAGTTGTTTAAGAAATGTAAAAGTTAGATAGAGTTTATTTTAATTTACTAATTCAATCTAGATACCACATTATTGCAAAGACAATGTTTAATGAAGTAATTAACCTTTCATCTCTCTATATACATTACTCTATATCGCCTACTAGAATAATACTAAATTAGTTCAGTAACTAAGTATTAGTTTTATAATACCTATAGGTTGTATGTTCTCGACAATAGGTACGTTAATTATTTTATATTTTCTGTAATATAAATACACCCACTTAACACTTTATCTTTGAAATTAACACATTCCATACATACGTATGCCATTAAGCAAAAATGTAATTTATCTAAACACCATTTAATAATCTTTAATCAATTGAACTTGTTTGTGTTTTATTGGCACGAAGAATTTAAGTTTTTTTCGCGAGATCATCATTCTGTATAAATATTTTCTGTGATCGGTCAATCACCTCTAGGATTTACTCCGACCTTTCGGTGAAAAACCTCTCAACAGGTCTCATAAACAAGCGAGCTAGACTAAATCTTAATAAATAAAGTTGTATTCAGAATTACAAATGAGGTTTGTTTAAAATAACAAAATCAGTTCAGTTTTATTTTAGGTAGGTACATACCTTTCGACTAAAGGTAATAAATTGATACAAAAGCGATACCCAATTTATAAAAATGTAAGACATTTATTTAATAATAGGTATTTAAGTTATACGTAAACAACTACACATTCCTTGTATATTCGATACGAATGTAAAAAATAAAAACGTTTAAGTGCGAACCCCTTTTTTATTATTTACTTTTATGTACTACTAGGTCCATAATATAATATTACCACACCCATTAATTAACCAACTAAATCGACATAATATTTTACTATCAAGATGACTTATTGTCGTTGTAGAAGTATAATATTATCTCTTATGTTCCTCTTTTTGAAAATCATTTTCACCTATTACCCTACTATTACTAATTATAAGAAATTTAAATACATTTTCACAGAAACAATCTATATTGGTAAATTCCTTCAGGTAGGCAGGCGACAAACCCACGTCGATAGCTCTCGGTCACAATTTAATCCTGAACCAGTTAAATCACTAAAAAATATGTACCTACCCATTTCTGTGTCGCATGAAGTTTTGCATACCGTCTAAAAACGATCGTGATATTTATTGAGGGCATTGTAGCAAGGTTGTATGCTCGGAGACGCGCCCAAGCCCAACCCATATAATAAATGGATCGACGTAAGATCCCGACACATAATACAGTTTAATGCCATTGATATTAAGTTTCAACAAGGGTTCTGAGGATTAGATTTTGAGCAAGGAGTTTTTGCGTTAAACATCTTTCATATTCAGAATGTTCCTTCATATGAACATTCTTATGTAGCTGCTTATGAACTTATTAAGTATGTTTACTAAAGAGATATATATTTATTTTGAACCAGTTTATTCCTACAGTAGAAACCGCAAAACTTTTTTCGTCTTCGATTCGCGAAGGTATTCAGTTCTGCATACTTTCTTTGTCTTTCTCCACACGTGTAAGATCAGTAGGGCAGCATTCGGGACTTCCGTCCATTCCCGTTTTTCAGACTTTTTTTTCCAGTCTGATGTAACAAACAAACATACATACATTCACACAAACTCTATAGGTATGGATTAAGAAAAGGATATATTTACACTTTGCATTAAAAACCACTTACCTCTTTTTGATAATGTAGAAATATTCAAGTTCTTTTTTTTTTAATAAACATAGATTATAAAAAAGCAAAAAACTCACCTATTCTTGAATGTGTGATGATAATGGAGAAATTAAAGTAACTTGTTTGACTGGTATTCGCATATTTAAATGTTGTAGATAGCAAAGTTTATGGGTTCGTGCTAATGAATTATAAATAAGTTTAATTAGAAAAAGCAATGTCCCATTAACAGTCTTTGATCGTACATTGGTAACACCTTAGTTAAGTGATGATACCCTCAATTTTGCTGAAGTTTTAACTTTTTTTAACAATATTTTATTTGAATGTGTTTTCTATTTAATCGGATAGGCAATAACACTTTTTAAATTTAACAATAATCTTACACACTAACTACACAGTAGGTCTGTATTGAAGTAACTTTCGTTATATTCTTCTTTCTACAAAAATCTATTCTTTTACAACCCAAGTAAGTTATCTTAGAAAAAATAATAAAACAACACAGGGACTGTAAGACGTTTTTAGATTACAGTTTAAGCTTTTCATCATCTTTGCATCAAGGATCTTCGAGTACAGTATAAATATAAAATCAAAGATCATGTAATGGGGATTTCAAAATAGTATATCATTGCGATAATTTGTGTTAAATGTTTACATTAACATAAATAAAATTATAAGGAAAACTGAATGCTATATTAATGACTAAATTAAAACACATTAACTTTCTTTCTGTGTTGTGGACCGGCGGCCCGCTCCTGATTATCGAGTCTGTGACAATGTTCAAGCCCACCACAGAGTATATTATAGTAATTTACTGAGCGCGACAGTCCGCCAACAAACTTCGCGCGGTAAACGCGCCCTCGTTTGAAATATAAACTCATGCACGATCGCGCGTCTTGAATTTTGTACCTTAAAATGTTGCTTGTTATATAGCTGAGCACAAAAATTAAAAAAAAAATTGTTACTACAATTATTGTTTATTCCGATTCTGTTTATATTAAACATTTAGAACTCGATACCGTGCAAAAAATTGTGTTTATTTGTCTTTTGTAAGTATATCCCAGTTTATTAATTTAAATAACGTAAAGTTAATAAATCTTACGCTAAATTTGTTATTAGTAAGTATACGCTGCTGCAAAGCTATTTATCTTTCAATCATCACATTCGCGATATTCTGTCATCCATGTCTAATTCAGTTTTTATATATTTATTAACAAACTGGTGATAGATGTTAAATGAAAATAATAATGTTAGTTTTCTAAATTTCTTTCTATACCTATGTTATCTTATAATACACTTACATTGTTAAATGTTATCTATTTTTCGTTTCTGTAGTGCATAGTTGTAAAAATTGATCACTGCTACCAAATTACGACGTTCAAACATTCATTTCTTTCGTTTTATCTAACAAAGCCAAAGGTTATCAGAGAAAGAAAATGTTTGTCGTCATAACATTACATTTTCTAAACATAACAATATTTAACGAAAGTGCTTGTTCTGTTTATTATTGTATATTGACGAAAATTAGATAATATTATGTACAATTCTTTTATTAACCAATTATTCTCAGCCTTTTTCTAGTTTTTTTTCTGTCAATTTAAAAAAAATGTTGTTTTGTTTTTTTTTCGTTATCTGTGCCATAGATATGTAGCTATAATATCAGAACAAATAAAACGATTCCTCTGCGAATCTTACTACCTAGTCTTCTTCATCAAAACTGTTCTGCATAATGTAAATTGTTAAATATGAATGTTATTCGTGAGTATCGATTCTGCAGTAATGCTATACAATCATTACCTACCTACTTGCCTGCACGAAGTATTTAGGTACATAATAATTACATTTGTGCTTGGTTATCAAACACTTGCATATTAGTTTTACTTCTTTTCTACTTGTATATTTTAATACAAAATTATTCATAATCTGTACTTCCAAAATTAGTTCTGTTAATATTAAATTTCATAAATTTTATCTATTAGCACATGTTTTTTAAACTTCCCAATGTGTCAAAGCAATTCGCATTTGATTTTAAAAGTATCTTAAATAACGCTTTTTAACACCATCCTATAAGTAAACAAATAATAATTTAAAAAGACTCCGGTTTCTAAGTCTTACAATAACGGCTGTTTTATTACGACAATAGTTATAAAATCCAATTTTATTTGAAAAAGCCAAGAAATATTAGTGTACCTACACAGTTTTCTATACTTATAAAAAATATACAGTTAAATATTAAACCTACAATCGACTATATCTCAATTTTAAATTTTTGCATAGATACTAATTTTATTTAAACAAATAGCGGTACAACCAAAGACATTCCATAAACAGGTTGATTAGTTTAGAGATAACGATTAGGTAACCCGTTACATATTAAAGGGTCAAATTAGATAATATTGGTATCGAAATGCGTATCCACGTCGTAAACCTCGTTTCGTTAAAGTACTTAGAAAACATGGCGATAAGTAATGAGGTACTTATTTAACTAGAGCAATGACTGCATTTTAAAGACGCTTACATACAATAAGCCCTTTTTGGGTCTCTTTGTACATTATAAGCGCATTATACCTTTAACATAGAAACTTTCTATTTAATATTGTTATAGGTATTAACTATGCACAATGAAGGCTCATCACACCGTGAGCTTATCTCAAAGAGGTATCATTGACAAAAAAATGTATCATTAATTTTTTAGTCCAATTAAAAAGATACTGTAATTAAACAGCCACAAAAAGGCGGTAAATCCTCGGAAGCTACGAAGCTGATAATTATGCACTTAAATAATAACATTAATTACAACAATAATAGTGAATATTAAGACCGAAAGTTAATACACAACAATAATTTAATTATACTTTACATCCTTAACGGAAGTCTAGTATAGTAATAGTAAGTATGATAATCCTGGAAAGAAAAATTCGTGCAGTGAAAACTGAATTACGATTAAGCGAAATTGTAACTGGAACAAAAAAGGTTGCGTGGCTTAATATTTAGTAATAAATAGTGGTTCAACTTAATATGGCACTCGCATTTTAAATGAGGCACAACAAAGAGCATTTGTGTAGGCTAGCATTAAGAGATGAACGATAATGCATTCCTGGGCCGAGTGAGCACAATGTGCACTCTCAGCTGGATGCAAGGATAACAGAATTATAATGACCTTATGTTACGATTAGCATTCATACAACTAAATATTTACCGAACTTAATACAACAATGTAATGCGACTTTTTCAAATATATGGGAAAGGATGTGGTATTTACGATACCAGGTCAAATAAATGTTAGGTTAACGGGAAGTGGTTACCAAATTGGTAAAGAAAATAACTACATGGATTCCGTTTAAGTTTAAAAAGTGATGGAATGTTAGCTGATAGATTTTTTATTTTATTTGATTATAATTACCACACGATCAATCAACTAAAAGAAAGAGGTCATTAACCTGCCGAATTTCTAGTTTTATACGTAATATATATTGCGCCTGTGGTGAAGCTTTTATTACCAATTACGTCATTTTAAATAACAAACGAAGCCCGCGTGTCATAAATCATACAAGTTCAAGAATTATATTTTAAAGCTCGCGATGTGTAATTTTTTCTTAAATTGTTGTGGTTATAAAATAACTTGCCCTTTACGATCAATTACACGGTGTATTTGAATATAAAGGATAATCCCGTTTTAATTTTCCAGTTCTCGTCTTGTCACCGTGGACAAAGATTGGATTAATTAAATTTCTGGCTGAAATCCTCATTGTTTCTTCATTGCCTTAGAAAAGAGGCCACAACCCAATGCAGTTCGTCTTAACTTTTACCGAACAGGGTAGAGGGTCACGGGTATCCTTAATTCTTCTGCGAACCGAAATTACCCTCTAAAAACTCCTCTTCGAGCTACAAACTAACATACAAACATTATAAGATTTAAGTATAAAGTTAACTCAATATTCCTACATAAAAATATATTAAAATTATATCTTGTCTATAATGTTTCACACTTACCACTTAACATTTAAAAATAATGTAAATAAATCCACGGCCAGTAGCTAGTTACACGTATAAATTAAACAAGGAATTAATAATAACAAGTTACATCCGTGTTGATATAATAACGAAACTAATCTTCAATCTGCATCATAATTAGATATTAAATTAAATATTTACATTATATTGCATTAAAATATTTTTTAAATTATTAATAAGTCCTTCACTTTTCTTTTTATAATACGGATTTCTGTTATTAAAACTCATGATTTAAATATCTGTAAGATCGAACTATTTTGTACTCATTCGATGGATCAAATAACATTAATTAACTAAATAATACAATAGTTGTAACTTTCAATATATACGATACAAGAACTATACAATAAATAATTACCCACTCGAAATTTCACAATAAGTCATTTAACGTTTGGCGGACTGCATTTCGCACGGCTGCAACGTTTCAAATGATGACAATTACATCAGTCGTTTTTACTATCATCGTTGGAAATGCATAATTTGTGAACAATGCATATTACACATAATGGAAATGCTAATTATTATCAACTTTGTTATCGTAAGTTATGTGAACCACGCTAAACTCCGGTTATCGAGATTCGATGAATACGTGTGGAATCCGACGGAGATTTGTTATTCTGTATAATATTGTATGCGCATGCTCTAGAAAGCCAGCTTGTTTTTGCAATAAACGCATTTGTGTAAAACGAAATAGGTATTTGCACCCGCTTTTTTGCACTAAGCTTTGTAATCCGCAACAATTCGAAGAATTCGCAGCGTGTTGCAGTCGAAACGATTTGAAAATTATGTTAATTTGTAATATAAAAGTAACTAATTACTCGTGGCGTCAGTCAATATCGTATTCAAGACAGCCCTATTGAGTTGTTGTTTTGCCAAGGTGAGCACAAATTCACAAAATTACTTTTATATGTTTTCTTTCAGTTAATATTGTTAAACAGTATTAACTATAGGTATAAGATTATTTATACATATAGTTAATACTGACCTATAGGATTATTTACCGTCATAGACAAAATTAAAAATATGTAACTTTCAAACCATAGTATATTTTATTATATTTACTTAAATTATATTTCCCTCAAAATAAAACTGCAGAATTGTACTGTACATTCATATCCAAGGATAAAAATTTGAAAAAATCTTAACAAGTAACGGACATCCGCAGTTCAACAATTGTCTTAACGATTGCATCATAATCCCTTATTTATCGGATATTAAGATAACGACTAGACATATATTGATCTGCTCGGATAACACAGATACAAACATAAAGGAGGCCATTGTCACTTTCTGCCTTGTAGTCTTGGACAAGACATGCGATGTTCGACGCCGATCCTCGCCTTGCATCTTAACTAAACTAACATTTCACTTTCTATGAATTAAACATTCTATTGAACTCAAGCTGGATAGTAAATATTGATATGCTACTGAGTTTCGAATTATCTAATAAAAACATTATGCATGAACAATGTGCGTAGCATTGGGTAACGTTATTAAATAACTGTTAGCAAAGACGTGCTCGTGAATGTGTTATGTGTATGAAACTTACAAAATTATTTCTTTAAGTCGCCATTACCCAAAGTAAATTCATAGTATATTATAACATTTAACAGAAATAAAAAGCATTAACTTTTATCTTTAAATTTGAGACGAACAAGTAGCATAGGGTATTTATTACTGGAAATACTTTTCATGTGTTTAGAGTCATAAAAGTGATTTTATTTTCATGATGCATAGACTACTTTAGACAAGAATATAATCACTTATTTTGTTCCAGATAATGTTAGGCAGATCGAGTTTATTCCTTCTATGTATGCTGAGTATATCGTTAGTTAACGCAACAGTACCAGTAACAGCCAGCGCAAATGAGATCAACCAATTGCCGAGGAGAAAGACCGTGAACCCAGGAGCGGCTTTATACCCACAAGCCTCAGAAACCAGAGATTTAAAGACTTTAGATGGAATATGGAACTTTAGAAAGTCGCCAACAGACCCGGAATTCGGTTACAAAAATGGCTGGTATGAACAGGATCTTGATAAGGTAAATATCATTCCTTTCAATATAAAGGTTAACTTGCAGCTTATTAATTTTATAATCAGTACCGCATTGTTGAGAAAAAACCGTTTACAGTAAGTAATAGATGTTGCTGATTTGCATATTTTAATGATGCTGTTCACACGTAGGTATCCTCTTGTCTTTGTCGTGTAAAATGTTTCGAGACTGAGTCTCTTCATGTATAATGTAATGCGAACGGAAATTGCGAAATAAAAGTAAGTTTCCCTGGGAAATAATAAAGTGTAATAATATAGTGAAGACAATTTAATACGCAATTGTAATGCAAGCTCTTAATAGACGACAATAGTTTCTCAAGTGATAAAATATTTTCACAAGATTTGCGTGTTTTATTTGGATCAAATAGATGTCAATCGATCACACACAGACTAAACACCAATTATTCTAACTAATTTGAAATTATATGTTGTTGCCCATTAGCTCAAATAAAATCCTTAAATTAAGACTAAGTATTACGAGTGTAACATTATGTTTCACAGACTGGTCCAGTAATACCGATGCCTGTACCATCATCATACAATGATATAGGCGAGGACGCGTCCTTACGCGACCACGTGGGATTAGTGTGGTATGACAGAAGATTTTACGTGCCATCATGGTGGGGCAAAAGTGGACAAAGAGTTTGGCTAAGATTCAGCAGTGCACATTACGCGGCACAAGTTGTAAGTAGATACTTCACCTTTTTGTTCTTACTCTTTTTCAATCGGGCTGGTTTCATATTTCCATCTGTCATGCACAAATATTAGTCACTGGCTCCAAGCAAAGAAAAAAGTCAAGAAGTTTAACCTTCAACTTTAAATACAATTGATCGCATACGTCCTTTATCTTTGGAATATGAGACGATGTCTACATTAAGGTTTATCTATTATTATTATTACATGAAAAACAAATTTATTCCATATTTTGTAATTAGTTTACGGGAAAAGATATTTGTCTTGTAAAATCCATAATGAAAGTCAGGTAAAAGGTACAAAGTACCTATCTAAATAAACTTTATCTAAAGTCGTGACTGAAGTGTCACAGCTACAGCTGTTGCTGGGCAATTGCTATCAGGTAATTGAACAATTTGTCAGACGACTCCGTCTCGAGACCAACATTTGCATGACCGAAATTGACCGCAACCTCTTAACAAATGGGTCAGGTACCTTAAGGACCTTAGAGACCGATTAGAAACAGAGAATATATACGAAATACATATTGTCATATATAGCATTGGACTGTGAACTACTTTTAGTTTGATGAATTTGCCTTAGACGCACACTGTCGATAGATTACAACCTAACGAAAGACATTATAATCCATTGCACTTTAAATTTTACGTATTTACGTATGGCCACCATGCTTTGTCTTTGTGTAAACTGACTTGCTTTATTAATTAATATCTATAGATTAAAGCAGACTTTTTGCAATGCAGTATAAGGATATTCAATTATAAGAACAATGATATAAAAAGATAATTAGAAACACATCTAAAGCTTATTTTTTACATATCATTGTATTGGAGTGATGAATGGGCATCGACCTGTTTTTATCTTTTACGATAATTAGCGCCGTGATAAATTATTGCTATAAAACCTAAAGTTTTTTTTCATTACATATATGTCACATACACATGTTGAAAGCTATACCATAACAAAATATCGTCATAATGTTTGTAAGTTCTATGATTCCATTATAGTAAAGATCAAGTCTCACTGACCTCTGACAACTAGGCATATTGCTCGTTTCCTTCTTAATTCGTGGGAGTACTAATAAACAAACCTATAACATGCTTACAAAACTTACTGCTAATGACTTTTCTTTTGTAATTGGTCATATTATAAAGCAAATTTATTTTTAGTACTGGACTTGCATTCATACAAAAATATTTTCATGATAGAGCATTATAATATATATTAAAAGGCCACGCCAAAAGATAGCATGTTTCCTTTATCACGAAACCTTTGAAAAATGTATGTATAATGTTTGAAGTAGCTATGTAGATTTAATGTTGTAAGGTCGTGGCAGCATGCGGTAGATTAAACCACTATAAACTTAAGTAATTTCTACTAAATCAAATGTATCAGCTATAATATTGTACCGTACTGTTTGTGGTTTTGCTAACCATTAAGGAAATGTATTTGATACTTTATCGTATTTGAAAGTCGTATCGTCGTCGTCTTATAACTGCTAAATAACATAGGATTTTTTATTTAAATATATACATAATTTTAATATCAACTTGAAGGTACCCTTAATGAATATAATATCATAAAAAAAAAATAAAGACATGAATTGTTATTTGCGTTAAGTGATTACAAATAACGCACGTTTTTTTCCGTACAACTGATCTAAGCTAGAGATTTTAAAGAAAATCTAAACTGTGTCAAAATTTTAATTCTTTTCTAATATGATATAAGTACTGATCCTAAATTCTCTAGAAGTAGGTATAGTTTTAAGCCAATATGTATAAAATAAAAATTAATAAAATAATTTAATTTGTGACGCACTACAAGAAAATTCAGTGTCATATTAATGTTACAGTTGAACAAATATTCAACTTCAAGGTACTTCCAAAGCAGTCTGTGTTAAATTATTACCTACTTAAGAAGCAATTAAGTATATCAATTATAAGCTAGTAAAACGACTTTATCAAATATAATAACGCTCAACCGTAACAATTTCCTTCCTGAGAGAAATTAATAACTTTTACTGTCCAACAAACATGCATATTAATTACTATTTCAATAAACGATTACACTCACCAACTGATATGATAACAAGTTATTATATTTAACGGTTGTTAGACTATCATTGACATTTTTATTGTATGGTCATTTTACTCTATTATCAAATTGATATTGAAAAAATAAATCAATGAATAGAAATTAAGATTGTATTTCTAATAATTTTGTAATTGACGTATCGTTTAGTTTTAATAATTAAATACAAAACCGTATATTGACATGCTAAGGCTTTAACATATTGTTCAATTACGTGAACATGTCTTTACGCTTTAAAAGCAGTTAATTTTTCCATTTTGAAGATAACCCAGTATTTGAAACTGGCTCAAAAACGTTATTTAAACATCAACATACACTTAAAAGATAAAATGTTATCGTCGCCAAATAAGCTAACATTTTACCATCAGGTTTCGTAATGAGTTTTCCTGCATTCGTAAAATTGATGTAGGTGTATTACCATTAAATTTACATTTAAGTGTAAATAAACTGACTTAACGCATATTTCACTGAATATTGATATAGATTTGGCTTTTTTAGTCTGATATATACAGAATGCAGAAGCTCGTATTACAATTGGAATGACATTAAGCACATAAAAAAGCATTAAGATTTAAGTTATAGTAACATAAGAATTAGATTTTATTATTGGTTCTTATTTTCTAGTGGGTCAATGGAAAATCTGTGATGTATCATGAAATCGGACACTTGCCGTTCGAAGTGGAAATCTCAGATGTAGTTCAGTATAACAGTAGCAACCTCCTTACTGTGGTTGTGGATAACACGTTACTGAGCGACACGGTCCCCCAGGGCGCGATCAAAGATATTATTATAGCGTAAGTACTATTATTTATCTTACAAACGTCTTAGCCTCACTTATGAATATTTTATCTTAGTTTAATGTGCTCATTTCGTAAAGATTTAGAAAATAACGAAGCCAAATTATCTTACGAATTATAAAAAAAAACATTCTGAAAACGAATCTCCTATTATTTTTGCTGTTCGTATATTAATTAATTATTGCACAATTATATAGATCTTCATTAAGATATGTTAATTATTTTATGATGTGCAAACATATTGGGCTGCTGCAAAAAAAAATAAAAAGAGAATATTATGTATCGTATCTAAATTTTACGCCGTTTCGGCCTTTATTCAAGCAGTATTTGCTTAGCTTTGCAGCCTTCATTTTTAGTTCAGATTCTTAAACTTGGGACTAACAAACAAAGTGGAATTTAAACCAACGTAAATCCGCGTGTAAATGGGAATACTATATTTGCATCCTTCCGTGCCTAGAACGACCATTCCTTATGCCCTACTTCTAGGCCGGTGATAATTTACTTTTTTAAACTATGTCATAGAATATTAAAGAAACATAATAATATTTACTGACTTCCAATCACTTAACCGAGGTAGGATTCATAACGATAGTTATTTATGACGCTCATTAGTTTTGAAACAAATTACCTAGTCACTGATAATGTATTATTTAATGCATTTTACGACTTTGAAACTGGTATTTTAGCTCTTAACAACGAAACATAAAAACGTTTCCTTTCCTGGATACGTGACTTACTCAAAAAACGGATGACTTAGCATCTACAAATTACGTAAAAGGAATATTTTTCCCAACAGTAACAACAAAGTGCGTCAAGAGCAGTCGTACACATTCGATTTCTTCAACTACGCCGGTATCCACCGGTCCGTCTTCCTGTACACTACGCCTCAGACTTACATAGATGACGTCATAGTCAATAGTGATATACAAGGATTAACAGGTTCGTATAACGTGGTTTATGCCATAGCGTGATTAAATTATGCAACTGCTGTCTCACTTTCGTCGCAAAAAGTAGCGACCCCGTTTCACATGAACGAGAAATGCGCACATGTGCGTACATCAGAGATTACACTTTTGATTAATCTGTTCTTAGTACAGCGTCTAATTGATCATTTTCTTGCGTTTCTATCCATAAGTACTTTTAAAGTAGGTAAATACTCTAATATTGCATTACAAACCTAATCGATCTTTGCAAAACTCCTTATTGCCATGTCTACTATACCTAATTTGTTGTTTTAAACGATAATCAAGTAATTTCTACTATTCTGAAACGTAACATTTGCAATAGGTATCACTTTATTTTTTGACAAAAGTTGTGGTTATTCTCAATGTTATGGAAGAGATAAGAAATCAGAAAGCGATTTGATTGATCGAATATTGTTTTATTTGAACAGGGTTCGTAGTCTACAACGTGACGTATAAGAGTGCAACAAACGCACAATGTGTAGTGCAGCTATTCGACAAGAACGGCAGCCAGGTGGCCGGCTCGCAGGACTGCGCGGGACTGTTGGAAATCGGCAACGCCTACTTCTGGTGGCCGTACCTTATGCACCCTGAACCGGGATACCTATACACTTTTAAGGTAAGGGCTTCAAAATTTTTAGGAGTTTAAAGAATTAAAAGCATAAATACACACGAATTGAGTAACATCCCCTTTTGTGGAAGACGGGTAAAAATTACTTAGTTTAAATTACTTACTTTGGAGGTTGTTGGGGGTGATTGTTAAATCGATCGACCAATTTTGGAAATTATTTTTTAGAAAATAACAACATTTTAAAATATTAGTGTCTTATCTTGTTATTAAACACACCAATTGTAACTAAAAGGCTAGCTAATCATATAGTTATTGATTTATTTGCTAATGAATTATGTTTATTTCTTCGATTTCAGGCATCCCTTATCGGTCCTTTGGGCGAACTTATAGACACATACAGTCAAAGAGTGGGAATCAGAACAGTCACCTGGAGTAATACTACCGTGTATTTGAACGATAAGCCTATTTATTTGAAAGGTTTTGGAATGCATGAAGATTCTGATGTAAGCAATACTTGGTTGTCTTCATATTTTTGGCTACTCTTTAATGATTGTATCCAATTCCTTAAAAGAAAAAAAAGTTGTTTATTATAGCCATAATTACGTAAAAGCAAAAATTGCATCGACAAATAGAATTATTGATTTGAGTTTAAATGTAATAAATGCATTAATGATTTCTGAACTTTAATGAACCAATATTGGAATTTCCAGTTAAGAGGCAAGGGTTGGGACCCAGTACTTTGGGTAAAGAACTTCAATCTTATCAAATGGGTGGGAGCAAATGCTTTCCGAACATCGCACTATCCATACGCCGAAGAAATATACCAATTGGCTGATGAACAAGGAATTATGATTATTGATGAATGCCCTAGTGGAGATACTGAGTAAGTTTTCATAGAAATACTAAACTTATGGTAGAATGTACTAATAATGTAATGTAATGTGTGTAATTATAATATATTCTAATATATTTTGACATACTATAATTCGTGAATATCCCAATGTTTGAGAAACAAAGCAAATTAGATTTAGATAACATTACACTATGCGTTATAACCATATCCGTAGCTTTAGAATAGTTATTAACAGTGCCTATAGTTCCTAGGCACTGTTTTCCCTAATATTCTTAATACGATTTTCTAATTAGGGTTATCGTTTCAGTATTTTCTCAGACGCGTTACTGGAAAAGCACAAGCAATCGCTAACGGAACTGATTCGACGTGACAAAAACCATCCCAGCGTCATCATGTGGTCGATCAGCAATGAACCTCGGTCTGCAAACTTTAAGGCTGATGCTTATTTCAGGTATAAAATCTTAATATAAGTATATAAATTAAGTGTCACGTTGTTTGTCCGCGATTGACTCCTAAGCTACTGAACCGACTTTAAGGTTAATTTGCACACCGTATTTAGTTTAATCCAATTTAACTTAAACTATATTTAGGTTAGCTTACGTCTCGATATTTTCCGGGGAAAGGGAACTACGCGGGTAAAACCGCGGGGAACGGCTAGTATTTTATAAAGATATACATGATACTATTTATTTATTGTCTGTCAACAATTCTTATAGTTATTTTTATGACAATCACGACTTGACTAGACAAGCTACCCTTCTAATAGCACCAATTCAACAGTTTGTTAATTTGACACCCAGATAGATTACAAAATGCCTATTTATTCTTAACTAAGCATATTTATATTAATCCTCTGATATTTGACTTTGCAGCAAAGTGGTAAAACACGTTAAATCAATGGACTTGTCGAGGCCAGTTACTATAGCTATATCACAAACTTATTTGAGTGACAAAGCGGTAAGTTGTTTCGAATTGTCTTACGGCGGTTCCCAATATGCAATCTCAATCCGTTTTCAGCTATCTACGGTTGAGTTTTCGATCTAAATATGAGAAAAAGCGTTTCAATATACAAACCATAGATGGGATAAGCAATCCGAAAA
>DWAJ01002981.1:0-15864 GCA_018238005.1 Eurema mandarina
TAGGATTTCAGTATGAATACGCCTAGTTAGGAGTTCGTTAGGGCCTATTGTATGACAACGTATGCTACATATTGGTTCGAGAATTATATACTTTTTGCGGGACTTTACTCACTGATAACGTTAAATTCAACATCATTTATCCTGAACTAGCGACCCGCCCCTGTTTCGCTCGCATACGAGTATATTATGATGTAAGCTATCCTATCTTTTAAGTTGGATCAAACTGCACACGGTGTGCAAATTTAATTTAAATACGGTTTAATAGTTAAGGAGTCAATCGAGGACAAACAACATGACATATTAAGATTTAAATACACTCGGTGGTGTGGTAAAACAAGTTCTTCTGTGCCAAGAGATTAATTGGATTTAAATATATGTTTTAAACAAATACAATCAACAATTTCAATAAACGTCTGATTTAGTTTTCTTTGTTTAGTATCTAAGATTAACGGATTGTAATAATTTTAATCCAATTGTTTTTTTCGTATTTAAAATTTTTTTCTAACGCGGCTGCATTTACTTAAGAAAAGTTAAGTAGTTTTGAAGCCTATTCAATTCAAACAAACTAACTAAACTAACTATTTTTTTTTCCAATTTTACAATAGAAATGTAATAGAACTTTATTTCCCATTAAGACAATTTATATGAGAACAAAACTTGATAAAAATAAAAGTAAGAAAAAACCAAATACATAAATAGACTCATCTACGTTCCGTCACGTCATTAGATACTTTATCTCAAACAAACAACACATAAATCATAATAACACGTCTAGAGTAATGGCTGTCGGACACGCTATAATTAAATTAATTAAATATTTCTGAGCAATTAATTTCTAAGGGATCATTCTTTTCGTTGTTAATATTATGAAGAAGATTTTTTTATGTTATACTAAGTAACTGACTAAGTTAGACTGATGGCGACAAGACCGGATCCAGCTTTGACAAGTCATTGGTCAAGTCATATATCTATACTTTAATATATAAAGCTGAAGAGTTTGTTTGTTTGTTAGAACGCGCTAATCTCAGGAACTACTGGTTCGAATTGAATTTTTTTTTTATTGAATAGACAATTTATCGAGGAAGGCTTAAGGCCTAACATCACGCTG
The DNA here is from genome assembly GCA_018238005.1 of Eurema mandarina. Lineage (NCBI taxonomy): Eukaryota > Metazoa > Arthropoda > Insecta > Lepidoptera > Pieridae > Eurema > Eurema mandarina. The sequence continues at coordinate 1,109 of DWAJ01002981.1, forward strand.
CGACTAATAGGAGCGAAGAAGTAATGGAAAAAGTAATCGACGGGGACGAAGTCACGAGCAACGGCTAGTTCTAGATAAATCTATTTTGTAGTTTATTTTTGAAAAAGAGTCCTAAACATCCAATCATCCATACCCACAAAGTTCCATATTTATAAGTACAAGTAAGCTGTAAGTTACATTTATTTTAAGCAGCAATAGATTCCAAAAATTAAGACACTAGTGCCGGCATACTGAAACACTATTCAAATTAAAGTACGACTCATAACGGTCCAATTTAATAGTTCGCCATACGGATCTGTCAAAATTACTAGACTTGAGGCGTGCTTAAATATGATTTGCGTTTTAGTATTTGACCGTAGGTTGACCATCAACTAAGTACAAGAATATAGTATATTTATTCCAATAGGCTTTTTGAAAATTATTTATTTCAACTACAAATTAAATTTTCAAATATCGCTTTTTTAATGATATCTGTATCTATTTCTATTTCCGCACTATGACAAAAATAGAACTGTGTACCATACAATTCTTAAAAAGATAAAATATTCAACATTATTTACCATTTCAATCAGAATCAACATTTGGACGAATCTAAAAAACCATAATTTAATAAATAAATATCGCAGAAATTAAAAATATGAATTCTGGTGCTTTATGACAATCATATTATTTCGTTAAATATTTTCAATCTTATAACGTTTTGTTGCATAATTACGAATTATGTTTGTATTTAATTATGTTGTATTAATTAAGAACGAATTGCAATCGCACGCAGATTAAAAAACTAACAATTTTATACTTTAACGAATCTATTTAAAAATACGTTTTAATTAAATACTACATCCTAGTCATTGAATGATGAAAAATAATTAACACGGACGGTAGAAATTAATATTGTCGCGATGGCAACATTTAAATGCTTCGCCATTTTTTTTTATAATGACACTAGAGCATTTTCCCGCCTTTTTAATTGCCTTTTTATTTTCGAACAAGCTTTCAGATAATTACGCACAATCTATGCACTGTTTTTATAGTTTGCATATAATTTTATTAATTATAAAAATTTACAAGAACATTTAACAGGCATTATCATGTAGATATCGTTTGTTATATTTACGTGAAAATACGACAAATTTTTTTTAAACTAAATAGTTGACATTAATGTCGTTAAATAAATATTTAAATAAAAATAGTGACTCATTCCACTAATACAAAGGAACTTAAGTAAGGTAATTCCTTTCTTCAAACAAATTTAAAGCGAAATACACACAATTCAAAAATCACAGATCATAAAACGTAAAATCGTTTTAATATATTTGCTCGACGGATCTAATATTATTTTATTGTAACATCGAAACGCGAACGGCAGCAATATTCCACACATTATGCTCCGACGAATTCCGCGCTCATTCTATTTACACAACACTTGAAAAGGGTCTTTTCAATAAAATATAACTCCCTATTCTGTCTTACGTCTGTATTATTCCGTATATATTGTTCTGTTTCGGCTGTATAGAGTTTTATCTGTGCATCTAAGTCTGTAGTCTATGGAACTTTTGTCGATGGCCGGCGCTTTATCGACGATCTTTTTAATGGTTATTTAATTTAGTGGTAGCTATAAGGGCTGCTTAAACTGTTTAATGACACGTTAAGTTGTGTTTTGAAAACATTTAAATTGATGCCACTTTTGTATGAGATTGAAGTTTTGACAGTTACGTTCCGATCTGTACAGATAAGAAATTTCATTTAATTATTTATCTTGTATACAAATACATATATAATAAACAGTTTTTTTTTATTTAGCTTTAAAAACGGTTTATAATGAATCTATATTCTTTCTCCCATCATGTTTTTCCTTAAATGTTATTATTTCTTTCCTTCTCTTCTCTTAAGGCTGACTACAAATTTGCGAAACTCCCAGCCTTGCATATACATATATAACTGGATTCGAACACACTTCAATAAACTAACCTTATTTAAGTAGATATATCAAATAAGCGTCTAAGCAAATCTTTATTATGATACTATGAAAATGTTCTTACATACGTAGATAAATTTGTCTGAATTAATATCAATTTTGCAGACTTCGTGTGAAACGTAACAGACAGACAAAATTTCTCCCATATTTATAATTTTAATATGGATGATAGTCCTACGTGTGGTCCGGACAGTCAGGGTCCGATCTTGTTTTCATAACAAATACATCTATAATTGGAATGGGGTCTCCGAAGCTCCCAGCCGACAACTACCCTCACGAAATGGAGGCCTTTATCAAAGATAACATTCAAATATCACACATTCACTTAATTTTTGGTCCAACAAATCCTTCCATCGAAGCTATTTATAGAATAAGAAAGAATACTTAAAATACGTAATTTATTTTTCTTTAACATTAGCTGTTCCGGATAGAGGAAAAGAGACCATTTTTTATAAATTACATGTATTATATGATCTAGACACCACGTAACATTTTGCTTAAATCTACCAAGTCGTAGTCAAATAATTCAACTAGGCTACGTATACCGTTATTAATGGCATAATTCTCATAGAATATCCTCATATTTCGAAGAAAAACACATTGAAAAGGGCTAGTAATCTTAGTAACTCTTTTGAAGCGTTATAATACTGTATACCTATTTCAAAACAATTATGTATCATCGGAAGGCATGTCTACAGAGAACCGACAACTCTTATGGTTTGTGAATCTTCACTGCAACGTCTTATTTTGTATTTAATTAAATTAAATAATAATGAATAATTCATCTTAAGTAACATGGACTTTTATTGTTATGTTTAGTGTAAAGCGGTACAATTGTGATATTTAAATTTTATCAATATCATCTGAGATAAAGAATTCACGGGAAGATAGTCTATTATATAACTAGGCACACTTTATATTTCAATAGACTTTTTAATAGATACATGTAGATACATTATATAAATCAAATGCAAAATTATGAACTATTTAAAATATACGATATACTCGACTACATGCCAAAGTTTAACAGAGGAAAAACATAAAACAATGAAGACAAATGTTAAGTTCCCGGATTCAGCGATATAGAAAAATGTTGACATTGACATTACCTTAGGCGCCATCTTGTCAAAGACCAACAAACACGCCTACAGTCCTAAAGCTTACAGAGTATACTTAAGCAATATAAAAAGATCCTTTAGTCTATCAACGAGCATTGTGTTGCAAATGACCATTGACCAAACTCAGAGTTAAAGCTAATGTCAAGCGCATCGCCGCCCCAGGCTCCCAATTTCACGGCAATTGGTCACTCGTCATCAAATGCACTCTCAGACACCCTCGCTACGCTTAATCGCTGTTCTAACGAGACGACAATTTTTGTTTGGCTCATAATGGAATCAGATGCAAGGCTTTTAGAATTATTTATCTATGGTATGTTATCTTTATCGGTATTAAGTAGTATAAAGAACTGATTTCGGTTGCTTAAAAGAAGATAGTTTATAATACTAAAAGGGATATCAGCGATCCTGTTCCCTCAATATAATCAAATAATAAGGGGCAGCTGACAATTTTCCGCAGCCATTAGCAGTAGGTCAATATTAGGTGACGTGACGCCGGGGGCAGAGCTTGTTCAAGTGGTTATATTAAGGATGTCAGGGTTGGATACGTCTGATGTTTAAGTGACAAGATCTTATGGGGGAATTTACTATAGTATGTTCAGCAAGAATGTTCCGAGCTTCTTCTTCTTCTCGATCGTTTCGCTCTTGTCAGAGCGAAGAATTCTACGAGATATAGGTCGGCAACGCAGTCTGTTTAACGGGTGGTCGCTTTCATGAGGTTAATCTTTATTTATTTATTTATTTATACACGGGTCGCCAACGTGGCGTACATTAAATATAAAGTAACATAAAATAAAAGATTTACAAGTTAATTAATGCCGCCATAATTATAGGCGTCCACAACATATACTTCATTTAGATATAATTTATGAAAATGTATATAAATACATACGTATACATTATTTTGAAATCTTCTGATCATTTGCCCACCATCACAAAAAAAATGCAGGTACGTTTCTCTTTTATGAAAAAGCTACGGATTGAATTTGGCTTAAGATTGTCATGCATCTTGATTAGATTAAATATGTTCTTAAGAAACTTCATATCTCGATATTGCCACGGGAACGCTAACATTGCTATATTGAACTATATTTTCCACAGACCGCAATGATTAAAACTAAATCATAGTATAACAAAAAATCGATTAGAAACCTCGAATTGCCCTCATAAAGTGCAGCGAGTGTTACCCGCCGGGGGAGTGAAACACAATACCGCTATTATTGCCAGTGTTTACGCACGCACAATTTGCCAGACACGTTTGTTTAAATGGCAACATTCGATATTATCGGGGGTTCATTTTAATACGATTACTGGCTGGTATTATTTTTCGTTTTGTTTTGTTCAACGCTTTATGTTAATTTGAAAATATTTTAATATTTGATATACTTAGTGTCATTAAAAAAATATATATACTAACGGTATTTATAGTTTCGTTAGTATATTATTTTAAATAGTTAAAATAGTTAGTTTAAATAGTATTACCGTAAATAGAAAAATATTTAAACAACAACAATATCTTAATCCAGTTATAAATTTTTAAAATTGTCAACATTTCGAATTTTATAATCGAACGTTTCTAAGTTTTGAATTATTTCAAAACTGACAATCACATTTTTTTTTCATTAACAACGTGATTCCTTCGTGAAAACCTCTATATATTCCTTCTTGCTATAACAATATCAGTAGTCGACGGACGAGGAAATGTAGCCGTAAGTAAATATCGGAACAATTCGACAAGATAAACTGCTTTCGTCTGCACGTGACGTGTCCACTCGCGCCTAACGCAAGTGTCACATTTTTTTTCTAGCAATTTTAATCCCGGCCCTGCTTCTGGCATTTTGATATGTGGCAATATTGCAGGTAGTTAAGGTGTTTTTTTTTGCTTTGGTATGTGTGTGTGGTACTTTTTTACTAACTTAACGTTAATTTTCTAACGTAAAGTTAGCAAAAAAGATCAGTTAAGTTTAACCATAAGTATCTCGCAAATAACTAAAACATTATATAATATTAGAAATGATTAATACCTACACGTAATAGGTAACTCTTCATATCTGTATTTCGACAATAACACTTGTGGTTTCGTAACTATGACCTAATAGGTGTCCAAACGTAAACATTATACAATCAGCCAAATTAACTATGAAAATATATTATTAGTATCTACATTGTGTAACCCACTTACACATCAGATACTTTATAACGTGTCCAATTCACCGATATTTAGGTGTCGACATCCGATACTAGGATCGTTAGACGCATTTCGAGTGGAGAGCGTTGTATTTACCCAACTATATTTCACATGCATCGCATTACAGAATAATTTTACCCGGAGCCTTCGACTGCATCGACCTCTAGTTATTTGCGGACGTGAGGCCTCATGTTTATTCAGCCAAGACTCTAGTGGTGGACAAACATAGGACGGATCGTTCGGAATTGCTTATTTTGTCTCTGCCTACACGACTCCCATAAACAGGTACCGGGCGGCGCGGTACGCCGCAGGGTAGCGCTCTCGGTCCACTGTTTAACAGTTCGGTTGTTATAATTCGGACGGTATTTGAGCGCTTGTTAGCTCGGGCTTACGTTTTAATCTTCAGATAAGTGGGAGCTAAGTATGTTGTTTGTTTTTATCACCTCATTGTTGTTCGCCATATCGTCATTAGCATTTTACAAATTGATGTTGACATGGACATCTTGAAATACGTTTAATTTATTTATTTCCTTTTTTTAGTATTTATCGTAAATTCTACGCCACGTTAAGACATTTATTTAAATTTAATTCAGAATATATTAAACAAACATATCGTTGATAAATAAATCGTATATTATAACTTCATATATTAAGTTCCCTAAGACTCTGTTTAATTTGTATCTGCCTACATACCTCATTCCGAGTCTCAGAGTTGAGTCATTATGTTAAATAATCAACTCGAAGAAATACTTAAAGTGTTTGTTCTGACGACAGTCTCAGAATTATTAAACAAATCAATATTTTATGCCTTTTGTTTGCGCGTCACGTAATACTGGTAGAACATCGAAATATTGACGAATTAACAAGGTATTGATGAAATTTAAATAAACCATATGATTCAATAATAAAATTTGATTTCGGTACACATTAGAACCTTTTTATGTCAAACTATAAATGTGAAAAATGGCGGCAAAACAGGCATTTTAGATAATGATTCTGTGTTGATGTTTTTTTGTGTTTTTAAAGAGTTTATTTACTAAAAGAGGTCTCTGCTAAGACATAATACCTTATCTTAAATCTACAGGTATACCTATGATTTTCTTAACGTAAATATACAAATTCAAAATCAGAAATTTCCCGCGTAATTGCAGCAGCCATCTTTGTTTTGCGTCAAACTTGCCCAGCGTTAGTTGAGTTGTTTATATAATCTGTTTGTACTTTCATCGACTACTGGTCGCCTATAGTCTATAGAATTAAATTCAGATTAAGTTTCCGTCTTGTTTAAATTGTATTGTCAACTCGACGGCCATCTTGAATTGAAGCCACGAAATATGATTGTTCATCAACGAAGTTGTAAATAGTTTGTCTATAGAATTTAAGGACCGAAATCAAAATTTAAGGACCAAGCGGTAGAATGATATTATCTATTAAATAACATTGCATTTAAGTATATCTATATATATAAAGAAGTAAAGTTTGTGTGTTTGTTAAATTGTTAGCGGTAATCTCGGGATCTACTGAACCGATTTTACAAATTCTTTCACCAATAGAAAACCACATTATTGCTGCGTGTCATAGGCTATATAAAATAAGGATTGTTAACATTACATATGCCCAACGAAGTCGGCACGGGTCCGCTAGTCTTCAATAATTTTTTAAATGCAAAAGTTTGTAAAGATAATTTAAGTAGGTTTGTTTCATTGTTGTTTCCAGTAAGAACTACTAGTTGGATTTGGCTGAATTTTGGTATAGATGTAGATTAGGCCTTAGATTAACACTTAAGGTACTTTTTACCCTAGTAGCCACATCAACATAACAAACTATGCAATGTTAAAATTAGTTACGTAAGAGAAACCGGGCCTGGTTGAAATATACCTAATAAAAAAACTGAATTTAAGTGTGTATATGCAAGGCTGATCCTAAAATAATAATGTAACAATTTACCCGCGTGGTTAAAACTCAATACGATAATCATTTATTAGCTGAACGCGTAATAACTTCGAGCAACTTGATATTTATTACTTAAAATCAATAATCTAAGGTTACTAAGACGGCCGCGGGGTAGCCGCGCACGTCGCATTTTTCTCGTAATGGTGTTGACTGACGGTCTATTGGTAGTAGTAATTTATTTATTTATTTGTTTGTTTTATTAAACTTCTGGGCTTGATAAGGAGTGTTTTATTGTCTTTCTATAACTTTCTTTTATGAGATATGTTTTTTTTTCTCGTTAAAACCGTAAATACAATTTAATGTTAATCAAGCTTGAAAAATGCATAAATGTCATTGAGTTTGGCCTCTCCTCCTCAAAAATGTAGGTACTAATCAATTTATGGTTTGGCAAACTTGCTTGTCGTTCTTATTCCTTAAATAAAGTTTTTAACTGAATAACAAGTTTAATCAATAAAAACTTATAGGTAATATTTTAAATACTTGGAATTTAGACTATTACTTTAGTAGTCTGTACAATGATCGTTTTTAAAAATGATAGGGTCATAAGTAGGTCCTATATGACAACCCAGCTTATACCTATACCTACATACTATCTGCAAGCTCAATCTCATCCATATCTATTAAGCAGTTTTTGCGTAACAAACACGTATACGTCCTTCATAAACGTTCTCTTTCATGAAACTAGTAAAAAAAATTATTTTTATTTCTTTTGTATTTCATCTAAAATAAACTAAATTTTTCCGTGAAAGTAAGACATACAGACATAAAACATACAGACACTTTCCTATCTATACTTCTACATCTATACCTAAATGCTGAAGAGTTAGTTTGTTTTAACGCGCTAATCTCAGGAACTACTGGTTCGAATTAAAAAATTCTTTTTTATTGAATAGACAATTTATTGAGGACACATACATCACATCACACAGGCATTACATAATATCACGCTACGATTAATAGGAGCGAAGAAATAATGGAAAAAGAAATCGACGGGGACGAAATCGCGGGCAACGTCTAGTTTATAATATTAGTATAGATTAAAATACTAAAGTGTTAAATAATTGTTAACAAAACACGGTATTACGCGCCAGGAGCGTGGTCGAATGCGCGCGCATTTTATCGACGCGACCGACGCCATATTGGACGGGGAGGCCGGCGAAAATTAATTTTGTAATTTCATTAATTTCCCTAGTTGTCTTTTAAAATTTAATTAATGCTTCCATTTTAATTGACATGACGGTTTGAGTATGAATTTAATGGCAAAATAACAGTTGTATTGGTACTTATGTGTTATATGTCGTAGGAAGATAATTAGAGTTTTTAAAATACTTAATTAAATTAGATGGACTATTTGAATATCAGTAAACATACATATTAAAAAAAATATTATACATGCAGACGAATTGAGAACCTTTTTTGAAGTCGGTTAAAAAACATATAAAATTGTCGACAAAACTACTATCTCTTACAGGTACCTATATATAATGTAGATACATAATATAATTGAATATATTATATATAAATTCAAAGCCATTTCGACGATTGGAAACTTGATTAGTTTTAATATGACTCATTATTGCTATTCCATTAATTTGTACAATTATATAGTTAAATTAATTTATCTGTCAACAAATTGCGCGGGAAATCGTTCAAAAATTGAATAGATAATATATTTTTTAATATATATATTGTTAGGTAAATAGCAAAAAAATCCCGCTTAACGCGTGTTGAAACACAATTCATCTAATACTGTGGCCGGTCTTGCTACCGAGAATAAATGAAAAAGCTTATTTATGCTGTTTTGTAATTGTATTATGTGGTAAGCAAATCAGGAGAGCAGGCCTTTTGATAAGTGACAAACTTCGCCCATAGACAATCATAAGATGCAAGTATTGCTAGCCATAAAATATTAAAAGACCTAATTCAAAGTATTAAAAGGACACCTTAAATAAATTCTATAAGAAAATCATATCATACATATTGTCACAATATTGTCATAATCATCAAATTTATGATTCCGAGAATTTTGTTCTTTCTTACAATATCAATTTATAATCATCGCTGCTACGAAAAGCAAAACTACAAAACATTTCAGATTCATTTGCTCGCCTACTTGGTATTTTCCGTGAAGTTTGGCATCTAGCATCGTGAACTTATTACTACTTAGTGATCTTTGCCAATCTCTTTTTTGTGCGTTTATTACATTTTCATTTAGTATATATAGTAACGATTTAATAGTTATTTTTTAATTTAGAAGTCGGTGGCAAGTAAAACAATAAGTGATTGTTTGGTTAAATCGATATTGTATAGATTGGTGTAGCATTTACTTGGTACCGACGTCTAGATTATAAAATTACTATTAAATCGTTAGTATATATACTAAATGAAAATGCGTATTACTTTGTGGGAAGCAAATTTATTTTTTGCTTTTTAGTTTGAAGTCGGTTTATTTTTTGTTAAAAATTATTTTATGTAATACCATGACGATTTAAAAGTGTTACTTTATATAGCCTAATTGAATAAAGATACTTTTGACTGACTTTGACTCTAGCTGTCAGTATATTTATCATTGAATTATATTTCGTCATAGACATCCAGACTAAATTCACAGATAAAATTAGTCACATGTTGTTAGGCAGATCGTTGTTTTGTACAGTAGGTATACAAAAAAGAGAGTATAGCTAATACAAGTAGTATAGAATTAACGATTCACTCAATATATTGTCGATACAAATAGCTACGAACAAATAGTATATAATCACCGACTGACTAGCCAAAAAAATAGTATGTTATCCCCGACTCACTGGCAAACTAGATATGTCATCTCTATACAAGTTAAAAAAATAAAAAAAGTATGTACCTAATCAGTAATCCCCGACTCACCGGCAAACTTGATATGTCATCCGTATTTAAAAAGGTTGCTTTGACATCGTTAAAAAAATAAGTACCTACAAGTAGCATGTAATCACCGACTCACCGGCAAACTAGATATGTCATCTCGAATCTCTATTTATTAAAAAAGGTACAAATATAGAATCACCGACTCACTGGCAAACCTGGGGTCATTGGAGGCGGGGTACCAGCTGGCGCCGCGCATGTCGCCGTAGTGCGGCAGGTCGGCGGGCGCGCACCCGTAGCCCTGCACCGGCGCGCCGCCGTACAGCGGCACCGCGTACGGGTTGGCCGCCATGCCGCACGACGCGCCCGGCCCTAGCGGCGAGTTGATGCTGCTACCCGATGAGTTTGATCTGCGCAACCGATATACATGTTGATTAGTCATTAGAGGCACAATCAGAGTTGGAGTTAAAGGCAGAGTAAGGGAGTCAGAATCAGAGTCAGAGGGGAAATTAATGCGGTGGCGAGTTAATGCTTCACGAGTTTGATCTGCGTACGAACAGTATACACGCTTACAATATCGACGTAATTAGAGGCAAAGGTAGAGTCAGAGTTGGAATCAAATGCAGAATCAGTCAGAGTCAGTGAGAATGAGAGTTAAAGTCAACATAGGAGTCGGAGTCAAAGGTAAAGTGAAAATTAAGTTACATAAAAACAGCATGGATGAAAAAAAGAGTCACTGCCTTGCGTTAAGCAACGGTATGCCAAGGGCTCTTGTCTTCAATGTATTTGATTATACTAAAATTAACTCATTCAATAAAAACATTACAGATTTTTTTTCACGCACCACCATTTAATGAATTCATCTGTCAAACGCGGTATTTCCAATACGACTTGAGGTGCTTCAAGAAGGTGCTTTTTAAAAAGTCGCCAATTCACTTTAGAGCCCTTATTAGTTCTTAGTTCCACGAGTGTTTATGGGCGATGACCACATTCTATTAGGTAGAATATTCTATTATGGTATTCGCATCCATGTGACAACTATATTTTATTCCTTAACTTCTGGAAACAGCACGGCCTACAACGAAACTGACAAATTATGGAACCATCCCTCCTAGATCTTCGATCGACTATGATCTCGATAGACAATGCTTAGACCCGTAGGTAATCTATGATACGTCGGTTTAAAATCTCGAAAATTTTATTATAAACCAACGTTATTCACAGTTTTGCCAACATATCTTATGTTCATTACAATAATCAGTAGCTTTTATATAGCATTATGACTGAACTAAAATTTATATTATTATTTAATATTATTACATAATTATACAATATATAAAATTTAAATAAACGATCGGGCGAATTCGAAGAAATTTTCTTTATTGTCCAAACTCGGTTACTATATGGGTACCTAAATTATTTGTGTTTTATTGATTAAATTATTGATTAGAATTCGTTTTTCATTTGCGAATTACTTATAAATTAGTATTTAGATAGTAAAATATTTGAAATGTAAAACGTAAAATATCAAAAATAAGTACCTATATCAGTCGAAAAATATCTACAGTTACTTTAACAAAATCGTCAGTTTCAAGGTAGACTGTAACAATATTTAGATAAAAAATAAGCTTACAATTCCGATTTATTTATCTGTCACTCAAGTCCATCCATTTAAGCCGTAAAACATTTCATTCATACGTCAACCTAAAGCAGGAAATCCGCTACAATTTTCTTTGTCTATTTTATCTATAATTTGACCCAAATACGCCACCCACAAACGTGGCGCCAACGTCACTTGGAACAAAACCCCGGATTATCTGCCTAATCCTTATTTACACAATTTAATCTGCTGCTACCCTATCCTATCTGCGCTTCAATTCACACGATTTTAAGCTTTACGCCTATTTAGAATTTGACATGTTGACATTAGGTGTCATCGCCATTACTAACAATTTGATTTGACGTAACCAAATTGGACGGGAATTGTTTTTGTCTTAATTGGATCTTTAGCGTGAATTATTTTATTTTGATTTAATTATTCAATTAATATTAAGTACGATTAAATGTTACCTGTGACATTTTAGCATATTATCTAATTATTTCAGTACCTATTTTAATTATTTCTATTCTCAATGTTTTTATGGAACACCTGAGCAATGCTTTACAATAACTAAAAATATGGCTTTATTTATATTGTCCTATAGTGTCGTAATAAGGAAATAAGAGTCAATCTTATTTCCTTATTACGACACTATAGGACTTATAATGAATAATGCTTATTCTAGACTTATATAGGTACTAGGTAATAAAAATTCCCCTGTGTACTAAAAATAAGATCCTAAAAGCACTAAATTTTTTCAGAATTCTATGCTTATGCTGCTTTCTACTGGTCAAATTACGATTTATTTGAATATAAAAACAATACAGTTTATTACAATATGGTGTTAACATACAACTGAATAGATCAATCCCAAATTTAAAAAAAAATTTTTAGAACATACCTAGATATTAAAGCTTTCCGTCATCAAAATGAAACGTAAATCGTGTACTGCTAAAAACAAATTTCCATCACAGATAATATATTCGTAAAAAATATTATGTTTTTCCTATTTATCTGGCAAGTAATGTGTACCTACAGAAAAAAAAATATGTTTGCTATGATGTAAATTGACATTTGCCAAATAGCTAGGCGCGAGTCCGTCACCACTTGATGCGATGTTTGCAGACTCATTTAAAATGCAAAATTCATACTGACCGATGTTTTTAAGTAGCTTTTACTTAGAATAGCTTTGTATTGGTAATGATTTGTTTTGAACATGGTTCGCGAGTTTGTAGGCACGACTTCTGGTGCGTCGGTCCTGCATCGCGCTTATGATATTTTTTCCGGACTAGACATATATACGATCTGAATTTCAAAGGCTGTTAGCAATAGCGACTAATAAGTGCTTTGATTATTGAAGAATTCATCTTTGATTCAACCTCGAAAGAAACCTTTAGACTGAGAGCTAAATAATAATAAAATAAATAAAAAATGTTTGGGAAAATTGCTCTCTTAATTGTTTAAGTGCATCTGAATATTTCGATCATGTAATGCGCAACGCAAAAAATATAATAACCCAAAAGATTACTCATAATTAATAATTCCTTTATTGTCGCATTAAAACATGTAGGTTTTATATTATGTATTATTGATAGTTCTTTAGTAAAAGCACCAACTGTTTAGAAAAATGCATTCCTAAATATCAATTAAATGAATATTAGGTATACGTCACTATGGAGTTTCATAGCTAAAATATACAACTGCACATATCGTTACATAGTATTAAACAGTCTCTTTCTGTCCCTATATAGGCTTTAATCTTTAAAATTACGCAAAGAATTTTAATACAATTTCTTTTAATGGCTAGAGGATGGAATGGTTCAAGAAGATGGTGGAAGGTATTTATATGTGTACTTATAATAGATGCATGGATGTAGATGTAACCCCGGGGTATGGCTAGTTAAGTTATTTACTATAATTTACGCAAAATAATATAGTAGGTACTGTATACTTGTATAAGGTTATTTTAGAAACCAAAATATAGATAAACATTTTTCATGTTTTGTTAGAGAAATATTTTAACCGATTTTCAAATAGGAGGTGCTTAAATCGAGTGTATTGAATATGATGAAAAGAGTGAGTTTTTAAATAGAAATATTAACAAAATCGATATTATCTATAACAAGTCATTCAAAGTTAATATAAGTCCTTCAAAAGTGTTACTATATACAGTAGCCTAGTTGAATAAAGATATGTTTAACTTTTTGAATCCGTAAATGTAAATAAATAAATAAAATTAACTAGTCAAATTCTCAATTTTTAAGTCAGTTGTAGATACAAATTCAATCATATAACGATTAATAATTAATTATTGAAAATTAATCTACTCTTTAATTACTTAAGTTTTTATAAAAGCCGGCAAAACAGTCTCAAGCCGTCGGGGTATTTTTGGACGGCAATAACCATTTAGTTAGGGTGGCTTGACTGCTCGTTTGCCAACTATTAAATCATCGCCTATATTTTCCCTACCTATTTGAAAACTATGCAAGCAGGTGCCTAAGAATATTTTATATAGTTAGGTAAACTTGCGACACGCCTCGGCTTCGCTGGCATATATAATATATGGATAATATATCATATTTTATCCATTAAATGGATAATATATGATATATTATCCATTTAATAACCTATCTATGAAGTTGGATCTAACTGCAAACGGTGTGAAAATTTAATTTTTTTAAATCGGTTTACTAGTTTAGGAGTCTATCGCGGACAAATCATGTGACACGTTATTTATATTATATATAGGTATTAAGATTTATAAACTATCAAATAAAAATATATTGAATTCGATTTGTTTAACGATTAAGTAAAAATTTAATTCCAGGTCGAAATCGTAAATATTCTAGGTATATAGATATTTAAATAGGCTATATATGGTAGCACTTTTGAGGAAGAAAGTCTTTGTCGTCTTTGTTTTATAGGTACTAGGTATGTAGTAAAAAATATAACCTACTAGTAAAATGTTTACAGTTAAAATAAATAATATAAAAGGAACTCAGTATTGTAATTTACAATACGATGTTAATTTGAAATATAAATAGCGTAAAACCGACAATAAAAGTATTTCAACAAAACATCGTAATA
>DWAJ01002982.1:0-15862 GCA_018238005.1 Eurema mandarina
TGTATTTCTAGTAACAGAATAAATATCGTTTTCAGATCGAAATGAGTATCGTTTTGACGATCGGATTTGTTTTTCACACAATATTAAATCTCTTTCTGTCAGTATTCCAGCAGTTTACAACACAACTACTGTGACTTATTTTTGTTGGCGGACTAATGCGATTAATTAATGATATTAATGATATAAAAAATAAAATCGCTTTGCCATTGACAGATACATCTGATGACAGAACCCACATTATTTCTACTTCTGACCACCATGAGCGCTGCGATAGATTATGTTACCCCCACCAAGTAATTCGCACCCTGCGAATATGTAACATATAGATATAACAGTGTACTAAAATTTCAAAGATTATGCTCGTAGGGCTAAATAGCTATAAATTTGAGGAAAATCTCAAATGCTGCCAACATGTTCATACCAGGTAATGACCAGGTCAGTGTTGCAATTCTATTTGGTTTGATAAAAAAAAATCAAATATGTTATTTATTCTTACCAATAGCAAAACAAGGACCTACTGTCAGTATAAAGTAACTGGTTTAAGAATCGGACACTAGCTTCTTAACACACTGTATAGGCCTACAACACATTCCCTATAAGTCCAATCTCCAACTCCGAAACCCTTCAAAACGCCACAGCTGGATGATACTTCGTCATATGGTAGTTCAAACTCGCTTTCTGGACGAAAGCCTGTCCACAAACTTGGCAAACCTTCCTTCTATCTCCCGTATGTATCCTTTCATGCAAGTCCAAGGTAGTCTTCCTCAAGAAAGCCTTCTTGCAGAACCTACAAAGGAAATCCTTAACCGTCCTATGCTTGTACTTATGCTTGTACAAACTCTCGAAGCTAAAAGACTCATAATCACAGGAGTCGCACTTATGTTTCATCCCCAACATATGGAAGGTGTTCGTGTGTCTTCTTAATTGAACTTTGGTGTTGAATTTCGCCTGACATGCGGAACAGTCGAACCTATCATCGATGTTATGTTCCTGGAGCTTGTGTCTTGTAAACGGCGATAGGGTCATGAAGGTTTTGTCGCATATTTCGCAAATGTATCTGGGTAACTTCAGGTGAAAAGTTTTGACGTGGACTCTTAGCGAGCTCGGTTTGTCGTACTGTTTGTCGCAACGCGTACAGCACCAGAGGTCATTCTTCTTGGTATAATCTTCTGGGCCGAGGAAGTACTTTGGCTTCACCTTCTGGCCTAGAACAAAAATATCTTTTACTTCTTCACACTCTTCTAGCACGTCAGGTTTCTTCTTTAGAGTAAGGAATTTTGTGAATACAGTCCCTAGTTTCTGGCCGGTTCTTCTTGGAAGACGACAATTGGGAGTATGGTGTAAAATACGATTTGATATTGGATTTTCTAATCGATTTTTCTTTTATCGTCTTATTCTTATTAATCTTTGTTTGGATTGAAAGTGTTTTTATCTTGTGGTTTATGCCCATTAGGAAGTATCCATTTAGAATTGGTGCAAACGTATAACTATACTTAAAATTGTCAATGAATAACATTATTTTCATCAAAGTATTTGGATAAGGCCAATCTGACCATGCGTAAAGTTAGAAAAGGGTTGCGAAGTGATTCATTGTTAACTTTATTAGGTACTAGCTGTTGCCCGCGACTTCGCCCGCGTAGAAAAGTGACTTTTTGCAGCAATTTTTAAAATGCCTAACCCGCGCCAACAAACGTTGAGAAAGTTCAACGTGATTCTTTAAATTGCCATAACTTTTTTATTTATCAACCGATTGACATGAATCAAAAACTAAATGTTAAGTGAAGCTTACTACAATATGTTATTGAAACCCCCATCGAGATAGGATAAGCCTTTTCTGAGATTAGCGTGCACAAACAAACAGACAAACAGACAAAAATTCCAAAAATCATTGTTTTGGGTTCTATGTCATTAATAAAGGTCTCCTATAATATTTTTTCTCATATATCTTCCATGTACAGACAGCGACTTGTTACGTTTTTATTATATGTATTGATTATACATACATAATTGCAAATAGTAACTTCAGCAAAAGTAACCATTTTTTTGAAATTTTGGCCGTGTTTTAGACGTTATAGAAAAATATGTAATTTACTCACCTATAATTTTCAAAAGTAAATATATCCTGCAAACTTTTGAATACAGAGACATCCAGTTTATTTATTTTGCTCCAAAAATATGCATATTGTCTTGCTATGTTTGTATATAATTTTAAGGCAGACTCAAATGTAGGAGATGGCTGAAAAGGAAATTCTATAGTGAAGAAATCTATTTATAATATTTTTTCATTAAAATACATTTTCCGATTTAAGTGGTTAATTACTTATTCAAATGCATTTTTAATTAAATATATTACTTATAGAAGTTTTTTTACCTTTAGATTTTCAAATTCCTCCAAACTGAAATACAGTATTGTAGAGTACTTTTCAGGCAATGTATCTATGTATGGTTTCCAATAAGAATCTGAAAAAATACAATTGTTGCTCTTTACTTCTTAAAATAATTACAGAAACATTGTGTAGGTTTATATCACAAAAACACTTACAACAAACTTTTAACAGTTCTGATTAATTTAAGAATGCAATTTGAATAAATTTCTTCAATCTTACAAAGTAAAAGTAGAAATAATTTAATTTATGTACCTGGTTTACTTTTTTCAAGTAGTAAGAACAATGCCAGTGTGACATTGGGCATATTTTGCATTAATAGATCTTGTTTGATGAATTCTGATAACTCTGAGTTATATGCATCGTTTTCTGTCATCATGACTTTCTGAGGGATAGTTAGTAAAAGTGAATCTTCGGGAAAATCTTTTATGGCCTTTAATCCTAGATCATAACCATCAAATTCTGTAATTTCCACTCCTGAAATATACAATATATGGGTTAAATATAAAGCAGTAAATTTGTCTTATATTTGAAGTTATCAACATATATCTAGTTAATAATTAAAAATTATTAAGTTGTGAATTTTTCATAACTTTTTGTTTATTCAGTGATTTTAGGGCAATTAACACTGCTAGTGGTTTTATGTATTTATTAAAATAATAACAGTTAACTTACCTTCGAATTCTGCTCCATTCTCTTTTAACCAAGTGGCATACTTTTCTAAATTGGCTTTTCGTGAGCATACTTGTTGTTTCTTAGAGGTAGTTTCTAAGTTCATAATATCCTTAATTAAGGGATCAATTTCCTTATGATGATCCCATGTTTTTGTTGCATTACCCGTTCCATAAAATATTGTTGTTAAATTTAATAATTTTTGAACAACATTAGAAAGTTCCTTACGTTTTAGTAGATTAAATTTGTTTTCTTTTTCACTTTGCTTTGATTGTGGTTTTCTACCCATATTCGATTATTTATAATACAAAAAAATCACAATAAACGAAATTAATATCGCTTACACAAGTAAATTAATTTATAAAACGTGAGAAATTGTAATTACTAAAAATAGTAATACTACAAAACAATGAAATGAAACATGAACCCACCGGAGAACGGCCCCGGTTGGTGAATGACAGTGACAGTGACAACTAGACACAAGTAAATTGTATTTTCTGTCAGTAGTCAATCCGGACCAAGTCTTTTTGGGCACAAAAAAATTATAGATATGTTAGCATTACGTCATTACACAAAGATTGTAGTGGTATTAAAATTGAATTCTTACGTTATTTTTTAAAGCGATTATAAAGGTATAGTAGACATAACACATCATGCTATAATTAGCATAAGGCCGCGAATACGAGGTACATATTACTAAGTAATGGTCATTTTATCATTACAAATAACCCTTTATTT
Organism: Eurema mandarina; assembly: GCA_018238005.1. Lineage (NCBI taxonomy): Eukaryota > Metazoa > Arthropoda > Insecta > Lepidoptera > Pieridae > Eurema > Eurema mandarina. Next base: position 3,795 of record DWAJ01002982.1, read on the forward strand.
TACAAACATTTTAAGTTAAGAACAAATTTAGAACTTACTTGACAACGCCGTCGGAAGCTTTACAGAATTTTAATGTATCTTTTATAGCAGTAAATATAAATATATATGCACTTTTGAATACAGCACATCGACTGATTCGCTAACTTATTGAATACCATCGGTACGTAATCAATAGTTGAATATTTTGACAATTAGTTGAACAATTATCTATTTTAACCCTTCTATTGTTTGTTCAAGAAACTTGTTTCTTATATTTAAAGTATATAGTTAACAATTATTAAATCAGCCCAAAGTTTTAGTAATTGACGATAATATTTTATCAATGTCTATCAGGCGATCCGCAGTTTTGTATATGGGTCCATTTATTTAAACATAGCAGTTATTTGAAAGCATTATTGAATTTTTAAAATAAGAATTCAAACGCTTTTTTTAGTTTACCAAGGGCTACATGGCTTGAGTTTTGGTCTACCACTACAAGACATTGACATCAAATAATCTGGCAATGGCAATCACGCTTCAAAAAGTTGGCAAGTACCTCAGAAGTTCCAAGAAAAGTTATTTGAAAGCGCCCCACTTGTCAGCTGAAGAATTGCAATTAAAATTATTGCAGTTACAACGGTACCTTTACTTTTCATGTTATCACACAAGCTTTGGTTATTTTATTGAAGAGTCAATTTTTAAAGTCAAATAGTGTGTTCCCGTCGGTAAAGCCTTAACGGCTGACTCAGACAAATCTTAAATATTTATGATGATGTAGAATAAATTTACTCTCTCACCAAATGTAAACTTGCTTTGCATTTACTTAGAAAACTTCATATAACTCAGAGTTGAAAATGACAGAATTTAATGGATAACTTCGGATACATATAAAATGAGTAGTTTGATACAATTTTCACGAATTACGTTAAGCTTACAACATATGAATCGATTTTAGGAGGATTTTTTAAGTATTATGAGTCCATATAAATTTATTTTATTGTAATGTGTATGTACCTAATATTTAAATTTACGCGATAACTAAATTTTGTGCCATTATAATATTATGATTATAATACTCTAGACTTATATTTTCTTAGCCATTATAGATACCGATACAATTCAATGAACAATATGCTAAGTTAAGCGCACACTCATCTTGATTGCAAAAATTACTGTATTTCCTTATTATCTCCAGTGAAACTCTATACTCTTTAATATTTTTATGTTTACAACAGGAAAATCTTCTGGAATACAAGTTTAAAGTGACACATACTAGGTGGGAATGCGAAAGCGACTTCCCGCCCCAACATAAAAGCCAAGGGAGGAATGAGAGGGTTTTAGTGGGTATTGCACATACACCCACACAACACACACCCTCACACACAAACTGACGCAAAAATGCCAAATGATAATATGTTTTTATTAAATTTTTGTATTTTCTTTTCTTTTTTTTATGAGTAATTTTTAATTTCATTTGTATAGGTCAGGTAAATGGGGAATGGCTTTCTCTCCCTTCGCCCTACTTTCCTTCCATAAAAAAGGAGGACTGATTCAAGGGTGCTTTTATGGTGTCACCTATAATATCTAGTGCTACTGAAATTTTATTACTAAGACATACTTGTCTGAGTAATACAATTATTTCGGTAGCACTACACTATTCGGTACACAATCTGAGTGCATTTTTAACTGTTTTAATACTGAAAAGGACACCCGGATGGAACGATATTCCTTTCGATTAATTAGGGAATGAATAGTTAAATTTTGTTTTATTTTAAAAATCGAAAGACGAATCGAAAATAACTGGCTTGATTTCTATGAAAGATAGAGAGAGACAAACAGAGAAAAACACGCTCGCATCGAATTTCATCAGCTCTTGACATTTTGCCGTAGGCCTAAAAGCTTAAGTCGAAGTCAATAATACCTATTTGCTGCCTATGAGTAATTTAATGAATGCTTGTACCATCGACATTCACAGCTTATACTTAGTAAATGTTAGCGGAATGGATAATGACAGGGTCTCTAGTGCATGTTGATTGAATATTTAATAAATTCAGGTATAGCCGTATAGAAATTAGTTCCTCTGTACATGAAATTCCTTAGCGACACGCCTATTATTATGAAGTCACCGATAACTGTAGGCCTACCGGCTAGGTGTTAAATGTGTAGAATAGACTAATATATTTGTATTTTAATAACTTAACCAACTTCATAAAGAGTGGAGTTTATCAATTCAACTAAAGCAGGTATTTAGAACCAATTTTGATATTCATTTTTTTATTTGGAACCAGTTTTTTACAGTTCTGATAATGGCATGCATAGGAAAGTCTTAGGTTAAACGCAGTAGGCAGGTACAATTTTCCTCTTAACTCAGACGTGTAAAGAAGGTATACACTAGCTTAATAACTTGATTAATACTTTTTCAATGATTAACGACAAACTTTTTGCTTGAAAAACTCAGCTGACTTAATCTTCAAGTAAGACCTTTTTTAATTTGATACCTATTTGTTGGAAAAAAAATACCAAGGATAATCTGTGGTTCGGTTAGTCTACATTAAGGTTCAAGTCGATGCCGTCGAACATTTAAACTGATTGAGAATTCTATTAAAGGCTATGAGCTCAGCGGTCGTGGAATATATTATCTACGCTTGAACTTAATGCAAAGCTCAAACAGCGGATAAGTATTACAGAATTTATTAAAGCTAGCTATGCTAATTTTAATAGGCTATATATAAATGTGTTCGAATTCTATTGATATTAAATTATAAGATGATGTTCAATAAGGACTATGAATGAATGAAAAAATTGGAAACTTTTTTTTTAATTTTACACACCTGGTAACACAGACATTTAGGTTCTTATTTGAAAAATATTCGTTATTTTGACCGTAAAGAAGAGGTCTATTATGATAACAAATTTAATACCTATATAATGAATTTTAAGTACAGATAAGAAAGAAGAAAATAAATCATTATTCCTAAGGTATCAATCTAAAAATATATTACACAATTTTTAAAAAAATATTTTTATAAATGTAATGCTTTTTTTAATTGTAAGGAAAGATAAATATTTATACGAACATTTTATACAGGTGTGTAATTGTAAAATGTAGATAATTTAAAACGTAAGACATAATTAAAAAACGTGTCGCAATTAATGATATGATCACAAGTGCCGCGTATCAGATATTTAACGACTTATTACTACCAAGGATTTATATAATTAAAAGCATTTCTTAAGATGTTTGATCAACTATCCTTATACCGCGACCTGCTCCGGCTACGTAAGCATCGTAGGTCCTCAAGTAGGTATGAATAATCTTCTCTATTGTTTTTTCACATTTTCCGCTGATTATTCGCTCCTTCTATTGTAGCGAAAAGCTATCCTCGATAAATTAATAAGCGTTAATTGAATAAATCTTCATCTCCGATCACGTATGAAAAGCTGGTTTATATATATTATATTTGTATTATATAGTCATTTTTATACAAATTTTTAGTTAAGCCTAATAAGTTATTACAATTGAAGCTAAAATGTACTGTTCTTAGGTCTCAGAAAACTGCTACGGCTCGTAACTATTGGCTTGGCCTATCGGTAGGTTCCTAATTGTTGTACTCGTCACGGGTTTTGCAGTTTTGTAAGTGTTACCTAATTATTAAAGTCTATTGTACCTTCAACATTGAGGTATGAGGTATTGAGGTAAGTATCTATTAAAATCTTAATTTCATAATTTGGTATTTGCAATGTAACTTAACCTAACAGTAACTTGGTAAATAAAATAATCATTGTGACGTTACCTTGAATTTACTGCAATCAAAGACTTCGTTATCACCTTAATTTGAGATTATTTCCAAAAAAAGATAGTAAGTAGTAAAGGGTATATAAAAAAAATTACGATTTATAAAAGCCTGTCTGCCTGTCTGTCTTGTCTGTCTATTACGACGAGACCACTGAACCGAACTTAAACTACTAACCTTTAATTATATTAAATAGTTAGCAGGAGATCTATTTAAAGTCATAGACGAGATTATTATTTATTTACCAACAGTAAATGAATCACAGAATTGATTATGCAATGCACTAAAATATCTTAACTACGTATTTATTAATCAGCGCTACGTCACAAGTATCAGTGACGTTGAAGATCAGTGACGACTCATTTTTGCATGTTAAGTTCTAGGGCTTTCAGCTTAGTGTCGATATATCTTGCTAATATTATATTTGCATGCTATATCTGCATCTGTTTTCTATGCTTCTATGTATTGCATGGTCATATTAGGAGAAGTTACAAATGCTTAAATTTGTAAGAAGTAAAACGCAACCATGCAATAAACTGTTCGTGGAACGTATGTAAGTTACTCACTACATGAAGTCGATAAATGCTATGTAAATAAATGATTGATTAAAGAATCAGCTCAGGTGCTTCGTGAATTACTCATCTAACTAACAACGAAAAATATATCTTCAAAAACATAATGGATGCTTTCGGCTGTCTAGTCTCAAAGTGACAGGAATATTTGGCTTAAGACAACGCGGATTCATCGACAAAATTGTATTCATGTTGGCATCACTATAGTAATATTAGAAGCGAATCACTGAATCAATTACGAGGCATTACATCATCGAAGGATTGAGTCACGGTCGCAACCTGTTGCCTTCAAGTTGGTCCTTCGTGGGTTGGATCCTTTTAGTCATCAGTGCTACTATGTGAAGTCACTACTGACCGCAATATTGTAAACAATTATTTTGTTAACCTACTGACGCTCACGAAGACAAATGATATGGATTGCATATGATGCATTCGTTACATCTATTTCCACCTATTTAAAGTCGTAGCATTTTGATAGTAATTCTCGTTAGAATTGAGGCTCGCGTACTCACTTTATAAAACATTTGGTAACGTTTCAGTCAATGTTAGCTTAAGGAGAACTTTTGATTTTAAAATCACGCAAAATAACATGACGCAAGTTAAGGCATTTTTAATGAACGGACAGCTCAAGTGCTTCGATAGAACAGATTAAGGTTATTTAAACAAACATTTACTAATTATATATATATATATATATATATATATATATATATAATACTAAGTGCTCCCTTCGTTTTCTTAATTGAACCATAAAAACTTGGTACCATTTATGTATTGTAAGAAGCGGCGCAGTTTAGTAACGTCTTTTCATTCTCTTCAAATGCCAAGGTCTTACAAACAAAATATCCTTCTACACGTATGTCGTCTTATAATTTTGTTTTGAAACATAACATATTATTTAATATATTGTAGATATATTCTTCCGAACATGAATAGCATGACGAGTGACTCTTAATAACAATTATATATTTTTTTAATGTGATGTTTCGAAGTAGGTACTTTGAATATTATCACTTTTCACGTTTGTCTTGGGAAATAAGTTTATTTGTAGCTTTTTCTATTTTATCTGATGGCACTCCTTTGTAAGTACTGTTTATTTACGCGTGTACGTAAATTTCTGTGTATACTAGTAAGTAGAGGCAATTTTTGTATTAATTTTTATCATTAATTTTTTATTATATTTTTTAACTGACTGTATCAACTTCTTAATAATAGAATGTTTTTACCTACATACATGCTTACATTTAAGGAGTCATTTATAAGGGTCCTAAAGATATTTTAATGATTGTACGTTCACTTTTTTGAGCAATAGACAAAAATAGACGGATCAAATAAACAATTTATCTTTAAACTGACAGGTTTTAATTAAAATCGTGAAAAAAACAACATTAATCTTATGTTGTTTTTTTAATCTCTAGCGAGTATTTAAGAGTCTCTATTTAAACCATTAATATTGGTGTTAAAATGATTATAGTCTAAACTAATAATTATGATCATATGAAACACGCCTTCATCATAATTTGGTAAATAATGTGTGATATTATATTATATGTATAACAAAATAAAGACCATAAAAATTTTAGTTAATAAATAACACATTGCATATAGAAGAGCAAAGCTGGAAGTAGGTACAATAACTATGTATTTTTCAGTAAAGAAAATGGACGTCATGTGTACAAAAGGTTTTGAGGTTATTTTCTAAGCTAACATGCGTTTTACGCAATGGCTGTCAAATTTAACGTTAAGGTACCTAAATGAGTTACCAAAACCAAGAAGGCGACGGAAAAGTTTAATAATTTGACTAATCGTACAAACAATGTTTATTGGTTCAAGGGTATTTAAGTAGGTGTGGCATAGAGCAATATTTTTTTCTAAATTTTGAATGCAACCTCCGTTTCTATGAAACTTTGTAGAAGAATTCATCAAACATATTTTTATTATCTGTAAATTAATAACGAAGCTTAGTAGTAACCTTGGGGCATTAAAATCTTGATAAGCTTAACGTATTAATAAAACTTGCGAAGACCTTGGCTAGTGCTTAAATAATTAGCACCTCAGTTAAGGTTCTATGTAATACCACTTTGTTTGGGCTGTTAAGATATGCTTATTGTGTTTATTTAATAAATTAACCTATTGTTGATTGAGCAGATGATTTGCTTGTCAAAATATTTGGCTTATGTACACATTTTGTTGTGATGAATTGTTGTTGTGAAACGAATAAGACATCTGTGGAGGATTTTTATTTCGCCATACAAATAATATAAATACTAATTGAATTGAAGTGTGTATGTCTATACACACTTCAATTGATGAGCTGTCTGGCTCAAATGCGTTATTTATTATGTTTAAGTCATGCTTAGGTCCAGTTCTACTAGGTTTGACATATTAAATTTAAGGATCAAATAGTCTTAGTGTCCGCGTCGATTTAAAACCGCTATTAAACCTATGAAAACGCATAATCTATAATTTTAGGATAGAATAAGGTAAAGTTTTTTAATTTGGTAGTAGGCTACACCAGTACCAACCTAAAGACTTCGTACTTTTATTAAACGACTACTTCGACTCTATGTCGTATTTAAGCTTTGAGGAGGCAGACCTAGGATCATCCAGCGCATCAGTGTTTCTTTATAGCTTGTAGACACTTCTTATTCGAGATTTCAATTTATTTCAATTTATTTAAGTACTTTATTAAAGCTAAATTCAGCAATGGAAAATTAATTATATTAATTATAATTATTTGAACCTTTATACTTATACAGTTTACATGTATATTGTATGGTTGTATATGACATAAATTTTACCAATTTTAATACGCTTTGACTCGACGCAAAAGAAGGAATTATATAAAATAGTTTTTATGGAAGTAATACAATTGAATAAATAGGTCTATTACGAAAGAACAAATTTTTGGCATCTGCTTATTCATGGAAACAAAGGAGACAGGTGAATGAGGCACCTGGTTACAAATTCTCATGGTTCTACCCTATACTCTAAATGTATGTCAAAATACTTATTATAAGGAAGTTGTAGATACTAATCTTATGAAGTATGAACTCATCGGTATTTCAGCTAAAATGTTATTTTTTATTAAAATACATACAATTTTACAAATAAAAATACATAATATTAGGTATCTTCTACCCTATTCTGTCTTGTATTCTATATAAATGTAACTCCTGTAACAAAATTGTTACGTTCCCAGCTAAGTCGATTGCATTGTTTAAAAAACTCAATAGACTTAACGAATTTTACACCATCAATTAGTGTAGTCTACAAAGATCCTTTGTCTGAGTTCAGAACATTCGGAGTAACAGAGTTCATTACAAAAAACGATTTGTATCGTTCACGGTTGCTTGCGGTCGTTTGTCAAAGATAGCGTTCACATATTTTCATAGTCTAAATAATCTTAATGTCTTCCTATTATCGGGGAGCACGTGTATGTTTTCAGTGAGAATCTCTTGACACTATGTTATTAATGACGCTCTAGGTGCACCCTCTGTCTACGCTGGATTTACAACTTTGAACAAAGGACATCAATTTCCTTGACGTGTGATTTTATGAGAGTTTTTCTGTGCGCAATCGGCGCTCGGGTTGAATGTTGGATTAGTGTGGAATTATAATAATAGAAAAAATTATATCAAGAGTAGTTTACTCAACTTAATATTCAGTATATTTTTGAAATTTTAGTTTTAAATTTTAAATAATTTCAAATACCCATTGTGGAATTATTGCTGTGCAGTAATGATCAAAGCTGCTTCTTTAGTTACGGTTTTGTAATTGTAATTTATAATTTAGTCAGTATAATATAATCTCGTTATTCCCGATGTATTATGTAAGTTTTAATGTTTGCGATTACTTATAAATCAATGAGATAATGTGTTATTGAAATGCTTAAATGAACTATTTTATCACCGTAATAAAATATTACTTATTGTCCTTTATTACCTTATGAAGTTTATGTAAGCTGTGCAGTGCTTAATTGCAGTAAATCATTCATATTTTATCAATGAATTGTCACGACTACGGAGGCGGGACTGCGTGATTGTCATTGCCATTTTACCGCATTTACATACCACTGATTGTTACGCTAGAATGACCTTTAACATGTTGTGATAGCGGTCATATTGGTATGTAGCGTTAGCCATAGATATTCGAATATACGGAAGCCGTATCTATATTATTCTGTCGCGCAAACGTCTTTGCGGCAGATAAATTGTAGTCTTATGCTATGCCTTTGTCCCGTCAATGTGTCAAGTGGTAGTCCTCAATCGAATGCTGCTGACATTATGTCATACTTTTACTTACAGATTTAATGGCGCGCGTTGACAAAGCACAACGCGCCCGCTTGTAATTACCGGTTGTTGAAAAACCGATCGTAACAAAGATGGCTGCCAAATAGAGTAATTTGAATATCAATCATACCACGTTGGCAGCTAAATGAAGCAATTGCTATTGCTGTTATTTTCATTGGCTTCTGTACTTCCTTAAAATTCTTAATATAAAATTGAGCTGCTGGCTATTTTTCTAATATTACAGAAAAATGTAGTTATTACTAAAAATTAAACACAAAAGCTCATTAATCCAGAAGAATATGCATGACGAATTTCAGCCAAATCACAATCTTCAAATTTTAATTATTAGTATGTAGTGAAACTATTTAATTATACCTTCTTAATAATATCATAATTAACTTAGAACGTTTTGAACGAGTTCCGATTCATTAATATTTTCCGCTCGCTAGTAAAGTTGTTATAAAAGCTTGTTACAAACGTCGCATTATTGTGTAATTTATCGTCAATGTCTGTGGGCGTTATCTTTATTATACAGCGCGTTTCTTTACATTGCCTGCTTAGTGAGGGAATTGTAAGAAACGTTACACTATAAACGATCGATGTATTCCGAAATTATATCTATTAATTTTATTACATGACAGAATGAGGTCTGAAGGATTTTGATTAATAGCACGCAAGTTTGGATAGTGGGGTCCATAATAAAATATATTTGGGCTACCTTATTATCTTATACTTCTTAGCAAACGTTAATATAGATTTTATTAACTGATATTATTGTTTAGGTTAAATCTATCATTCTTCATGAGATTTCAAGTCACCTTAGTTCGTATGTTTTCTAAAAAGTACCCTCATATTTTCTATTTTATTTTTTTCACAGTATACATTTTCCCTGCTGATTTAAATATCCACTGGGAAGACTTGAACAAGACTGACAAATTCACCAACAATGTTAGGTAATAAAAAACTTATACCAAAAGGAACACTTATTGGAAATCATAATCATTTATTAGAAATTCATAACGCTATACGTTCAAACGTTACTCTTATCATTTAGTTTTGTTTATCAAGTATTTCTTCATATATTACTTTCGTAAAAGTAGCTATATAAGTATTTTTATTGCAGATTAAAATACCCTTGCATAAGACGCACAGTACATTCCTGTTTAACGACCGTACCAGTTATCTGAGCTCGCCCCAATTAATGCAGATACTTAAATCTATGACTTTACTCGGATTAAAGCGACACTATCGTCGGACGAGACGTTTCCGACGTGCTGTCAGGATTACTTTAACAGCATAAACATAATATTGACTAAACAAATATGTACATGAACACGTGATTAGGTAGGATCACAAATTTCTGGTAGAGTAAAAAAATAGCTTACATAACCTGAAAATTTTAAAGTTTGAGAATATGATTAGCGAACCAAGATTTTTTGGTACTTTTAGGATACAGCTTTTTATGATGAAAGATAAATATTCAGAATTAGTAGAGCTATAGGTGCCGTAGTAGAGCCATAGGAGCCATAGCATACTTGAGCCGGCTCGTACCGAAAACCGGCATTTAAGAGAAGTTTCGTTATTTACGATTCGTCGGGTAAGTAGGAATGGAAATCATCCCTATTCCCTATCCCTTTTACGCAATTTTTTGATGCTCTCTAAGCATGCAAATTTCTTTTTTTTCTCTATTTAGTTTTTAAGCGTTTGTCGAATCTTCTGTTTCGTTACATGCAATGAAAAAAATTTCTTTAACTTATAGACTACATTTATTACATGCGTAAAAATTTTATCTTATTTGATTCAAGGCTCAGTAATTAGTATCATTAAGTATATGTTCTTCTTCTTCTTTGTAAATTGGCAGAGCTGTGTTACCACAATTTTACCAATTTCTAGTTGTAAGTGGAAAATATAAGTTTAAGGCAAACAACAACATCACGTGCTTCCAATACCATTACGGCTGCCTGGCAGAGATTGCTATGTAGCAATAACGTCGCCTTTTGTCCATATCTATTAACTATTTATGTTTTCTTATTATCTTTTTGCTATTATCATATTTTATGTAGAATAAGCGTTTTAAATAAAATAACCACACATCGACCCTATACTATGAAATAATAATTTAGAATGGCTGTCTTACACGTCACCAGATTATCATTTGCTTGTCATTTATCCTTAATAGATAATTAATATTCTTATCAACGAATTATATAGTGACATTTTCTGCGTCACTTAATACTATCTGTTAATCATATCATTTTTATAATATGGTTAATTACAAATTAATTAAAATAAAATAATTATTGATAGATTTTCTAATGTTATTATTTAATAATAACAATAATATAATACCTATCTATATTGTACATTCTGTTGCCTCAGTAAATTTTAATGTAATAAAAGATTAACTGTCTTTAATTATTTACTTAGCTGCTTAAAGTTGGCATTTATACATTTATAATAGGAATGACGAAAAGTGCATTTTTTAGAATTTTTCATTAATGTTTGGGAGGTAATTTTTTTTTACTGTTGATTACTTCGTTAATTTTTTCTTAAAAGAAGCATCACTGTAAGACTAGATAAAACTCAATTTATGCGAACTAAGGAATATTGTTAGAAAAAAAAAATGTTATTATATGTCTTAGACCATTAATTTCGACAGCAATTATTTATCATTATAAAACCTAAACATTTTTATGTTTTAAATTTAAATCTGCTCATTTATAAGTAACAATGAACTAGAAGCAATTTCTACTAGGCGAAAAGGCAAGGCATATACTGTATCGAGCGAAAAAATACGACAAAAACTTGTTCACGGCAATTAGTGTGAGCCTTAAAAAATATACTAACCGAAATGAAAACCGTTAAACCGAAAAAAATCAATGTAGAGCTTTTTTAACTATTTTTACTTTTTATTATTCTGAGGTATTTTATTACAAAAATTATTTATTATTAACTTTAATGTTCATGAAAATTCGGACCGGTAACCTACCGCTAATGACTATCTACCACTAGACTACACGAATATAAAAGTTTAGGCAACAAACAAAACGAAATGACATTGACCTATTAATTAAGCCTAAGGTTTTAATAGAACATTATACGGGCTATAAATAAATGAACAATTAATTAACGAAACATTTAACAAATTACTTTAAAGATGTCTTATTCACGATTAAGCTCTAACGAAAAACTTTAGTAGTACTATTTTATAAAAAAACATGAATGTTTAAAGTGTCTAATGTACTGTCTCAATACCATTGAAATGTAATTTACGTAACAATAAAATATTAGCAGTGACAAGTAATGTACAGTAGAACCTCGTTAAGTCGAACCTCGATAAGTCAAAAACCTCCAAATCTCGAAAAAATGTTTTGTTCCCTTCCCTTCAAACACCAAAACCTCCATTACTTGAAATCTTGACCCTCTGTTAG
>DWAJ01002983.1:0-15860 GCA_018238005.1 Eurema mandarina
ATAAAAGATTACCATATAGATAAATAGCTTACATCAACAGGAACAAATGCTGCATCGTTTCCTAACTGTTTAGCTAGATTTGCACCAGTACTAGATGGTAGATCACAGATTACGATGCGACCACCTTGGTTCAGTAAATGCTCAGCTGTGGCCTTTCCGAGGCCTGAAGCACCACCGGTCACTAGACCAACAAGACCCTTTAAATGATAAGTACACAGTTTAATTCAATCATATCAGATAAGGCACTTATAACACATCAATAATACTACAAACCTTAAACATGTTTATGGGCAACCTCAAAAAATTTCCTACGACACGCCGCCTAGCGTTAAGTGTTAAGTAAGCAATTAAATTACGCAATCGTAACTCAATTAAATGAACTTTGAATCGTGAGTCGTGACAATTATACTTAAACTGCTATGTATATATTCCTCAGTCCTCTTATCATAATTTAAATGGCATAGATAAGTATTAAAATTTAAACACAATCTTGGTTATTTACATGTTATGACTTTTGCAATCATGAATTGTCATTGTCAAAAAGCTATCAAACTACATCTATTGTCTACAGCATTTTTTTTTAAAGAATATGGCGTCTACAGCATTGAGCATACCGCAAACAAAAATACACAAATACGATTCCTTAACTTCAAAAACTTTGCAATTCTTTATATTTTTAGCTTTAATAAATTTAAATCATTAGACAAAAGCTAAAAATTAAATACCTACTAGACCTCTAGAATTTTCAAAAATGTTCTTGTCATTCTCATTTGTCGATTCTTACCAGTTGTCACTTGTTACCATGGACGCAGAAAGCTTAAAGCTAGTTGTCTGTCTACGTTTGTCGGGACAGGTACGAACCGCCGACATATTGCAGAAGTTTAAATAATCGCTTCAACCTTATGAATTGATTACGCTACTTTACCAATAAATTTTAGTTCTATGACCTACCTAGGTATTATTTTGATTCTTTAGTTTGTAAATTATTATTTATTATATTTCTCCGAGATGTCACTTGTCACAGTATAAACAATCGCTGTCACTTAAAACTGACGTAGGTATATGTCAAAAATATTTTACCTAGCAGGCCATTCCATATATTTTGCAAAAAAAAAAATATATAAAAATTATATTTTAAAAAATGTTGAAAACTACTACTGCGTAATAATAAAAATAATAAAAGTAACTCTTATAACTAACATACTCCTTACGAACGTGTGATGGGTTTTTATGTCTTATAATAGGAATGTAATTAAAACAAAAATTAACAATAAAAATACTTTATTATAAAAGTAGCTTATTAAGACCATTGGTGTATATTACCAACCACTTATTTTACTATTACAAAGCTTTATACTTTCCATCATTACCGAATCTGTCAATAAAACGTGCTCGTATCTTTTTATATATTAATTTCAAAATGAAATATGTAGCGATAGCCAAGCTAGATACTATCGAGAGTAAGATAGCGGCAATGTCTACCATATAATATTTGACAAAGGACAAGCCAACTGCTGGAGAACGAAGGAACTTCGCACCACCATGACGCAGGACGTATTCTGTCCACCAAACTGCTTTTTCTGGGCCCGATATCATAGGACTCACTACCATGCTTTTTAATTTTGTCATCTGATTTTTATACCTGGAAAAAATAACTTTTAATAAAAAAATATTGGAATGGTTAAAAATAACGTAATATAATAAGTGGCTTCACTGTGAGTTTTATAGCAACTTACTCCTTATGTACCTCGTCATTGAAATATGTTATTCATACTAATATTATAAATGCGAAAGTAACTCTGTCTGTCTGTATGTCTGTCTGTCTTTCCATCACGCTAAAACTACTGAGCCGATTAGAACGAAATACTTGGTACACAGATGGTCTAGAGCCTGAGATAAAACATGGCTACTTTTTAACTAGAAAAAAAGTTATAAGGGGGGAAGGAGGGGGCAAAGTTTATATGAAAGACCACGCGGAGGGAGTCGCGGGCAACAGCTAGTTAGTAAATAAAATAGTTATAATTTAACTAATTGCTTACTCTTTGTTTGTTGCCACCTCGGTTACAATGTTTACAAAAGCATCCTTTTCTAATGAATAGAAATCCAAAACATCTCCTGTGCCGTATCGAGTTATTTCGCTGATAAATACTTTTCTTGATCGTATTATTGGAAGCCCAACTATGGGAATTTCATAGAAAATCGCTTCCTCCAAAGAGCGCGCTCCGCCATGTGTTATAAACGCCTTAACGTTAGGATGTGCTAAAACATTTGAGTAGATTTACTAAATGCATTCCATATTTATTATATATTATTGTTTTGGGCTAATTTTATTAAGGGTATACCTAATATTTCTTGCTGAGGGAACCACACATTCGGTATCACGTTTTCTGGTAAGTCTAACATGGTCGTATTTCCGATTTTCCACAGCACCGTAAATGGCATTTCTCGAAAAGCGTCTGCTAGGGTTTGTAAAATATTAGTGCTAAGATGTTCTGGTTCTTGCAGAGCGCCAAAACTTACATAAATAACGCCCTTCTGAGATGAATCCAAAAGAGCCTTTAAATCCTGTAAAATATAATATAATTTAGATGTCACTTATACATTGTGTACAAAATACAAAACTAAAAACTTGTAAAGTTCTAATTAAATTACCTGCTGTAACGGAAAGCCAGGCTTAATATGAAGCCTGTCCACAAACGTAATAGCAGGGACAGTTGGTCTATTACCTATTAATATAGGGTTACTAGCAATTAGCAATAGGTCAATATCGTATTCCACTTCTATAAGATCCCTTTTGATTCCGAATATTTTCTTCGCAGTAATGTCGCAAAGAGGGAGGAAGTTGTTGTAATATTCATTTCTTGTGCTAAAGTGACGATAGATCTCGACCACTTTTTGCCACCGTGTTAAGTTTCTATGATTTAAAGTATTAACATCCGGATACAGAATAGGATGGATTGGAGTTCCCTTAGATTCGTACTGATGTACTTTTCCACTTGAAGCTGTTATAGAAATGTGGGGAGCTTGATATTTTTCAGCAATTGCATACAAAAGCGGTACATCTGCTTCTGTAATAACGAGGTCAAACCTTACATTGGGATTGATTAAAAGGGATGTCATTGCTTTTGATTTTAACTGGGCAATAGCTACTTTTAATGAAAGTTCATTCATAGTTTTTAACCGATGAAAATAATCCTCAGTGTCCGTGTATAAGTTCTTGAACTGCTCCCAAAATGGTGCTGATTCTTCCCCAACACTGAGTTCCACGATGCGTTCTTTTTCTTGCGCATTAAAATGTCCAGGGTAAGGAGTCATCATGACTACGGAATGTCCTTGTTGAACAAGAAGAGAAACATAGTTCCTGAATATGAGATGATCGGCAAAAGACAAAGAAGAAAATAGTGCCAGGATAGATGCACTCTGAACTCCTTGACACAGGAGAATGACTAAAAACACTGCACTTATTTTAAGCCACGTCATCTTACTGTTGGGACCCCTCGATCGAATCGTCACTAAAGTACGAATAGCTGTATTTCTACTTCAGTAACCAGTACAATACACTTAATCAAACATAATAAATTAAACACAAGTGTATTCGGCAAGGTCATTAAAACTAATGTCTGTATTATACGATAACGATTATTTTTTGCAGGAATCGTAATATTCCTCGAAGTAAAAATAGTACCTACTTTAAATTTTGGGGAATTTTTTTTGATCTTAATTTAAATTCTCAATTCATATTTTTCATCACTATCGCCTTATAACTGTTTAGTTTTACTTTAAAGATAGCTCGTTATGTTTGAATAATAATGAAACATGTATTTTTATATATATTTTTACATCGAATTTAAGATACCTATATATTTTACTATACCTAAGTATTGTAATGTTATTACATCGCTTTAAATCGAACGTAATTTAATCATGTCTTGTCCATATACAAAATTGCATTATGTGAATTAATATCGTTGCCTAGCAACACGATAAACTAAACAAAATTATTTGACAAGTTTCTATTAATAAAATATTTCTTATTCAATTAAAATGGATAGAGACGTATCAAGTTATTCGGTAATGGGACGAATCGGAGAAGGCGCACATGGCTTGGTTTTCAAGGCTCGTCACTTGCCTACTGGCAGAGAAGTCGCCCTAAAGAAAATCCTTATCAAAAACTTGGAAGATGGAATTCCCGTTAATGTAATGCGAGAAATTAAGGCCTTACAGCTGATGCGATGTAAATATGTTAGTATTTATTTTCTATAGGATTAAAATAACTGCTATCCATTTTTTCAATAAGCTCATTGTTTTTAAGGTAATTAAGTTATACGACATGTTTCCGCGTGGTATGAGTCTAGTTTTAGTATTGGAGTACATGTGTTCCAGCTTATGGGATATGCTTCATCACTATCCGCAAGAATTAACATTACCAAGAGTTAAATCGTATGCGCAAATGATTTTAAAGGGAACACGGTATATGCATGCACACTATGTTATGCATAGAGTAAGTAAAAATACAGTGGTCATATCTTGTATATAGTTCGAGTAATAATGGATCCATTTTTCCCTTAATCAAGGACTTAAAACCTGCAAATCTACTAATTAATTACGAAGGAATTTTGAAGATAGCAGACTTGGGATTGGCACGATTATACTGGCCCGATGGTGGTCGACCATATTCCCATCAAGTCGCCACAAGGTTGTAATAAATCATAATATATCACTATAATTTGAAAATCATGAACTTGACTTGATGTGTATTCTGAAAGCAAATTGCTTGAAACCGACCACCGGAAAACCCTAGTCAAAAATTCTGACTTCTGAGATAACAAACATTCAAGCATTCGATTTAAGAATTCCCCGTTTTTAAGTCGATTAAAAAGAATATTTTAAGGTATTAATAATGTTTTTTTTCTAGATGGTATCGTGCGCCCGAACTTTTGTATGGAGCTCGTTTTTACAGTGAAAAGGTAGATATTTGGGCAGTTGGTTGTATAATTGCCGAAATGATTACGAAACGACCTCTTTTTGCGGTAAGTACGCAATCCACATAAATATAAGTACATTATATGTACTACACTGTCCAGTACTTGATAAAATTAAAAAAAATACTCATAATGGAAAAAATAATTCAATAAACAAATGAATTGGTAACAGAAAACGTGTATGTAAATATATTATATTATGAAGGTAATAAAATAACTATAATGTAATAGAAATAATAATTAATTAGAAGTATAAAAAATATTTTATGAATTAGCTACTGCATAAGGTCGTACCTGAAGTGCTAGTCATCTAGCCCCTTGAACGCGACAATCATAAAAAACAATACCTATTAAATTATGTTATGTATATAGTACCATATTTAATCCCTCTGTAGTTAATATACTTACATAAAATGCTACTAATTTATACTCTAGCTGATAAAATGCGTTATTCAGGGTGAATCAGATATAGAACAGTTGGCGATCGTTCTGCAGCATCTCGGCACCCCAACAGAAGAAACTTGGCCTGGACATTCTGATCTACCCGATTACCATAAAATAACCTTCCCGGAATCACCTCCGATGTCTTGGACGGACATATTGCCTGGAGTTGAACCGGAGGCCATACATTTTATACGATCTTTTATTTTGTATGATGAAAAGAAAAGAATACCGGCTAAAGAAGTAAGTAGTCAAACAACAAATTACGTAAAGATATTCTACAACAAGTTCGTTTGTTTTTGACTTTACTGTAAATTTCTGTATAAATTAGGTACGCAACTTAGGGTTGCAACACAATTGAACTGGGATTAAATAATAATAAGAAAAAAATTACTAGAATATATGAAAAAAAAAATACTACGATCTATTTTGATTTTATGATGCTGTCTATAATAATTTTAAGGTATCCGAAACCTGAATTAGAATTAATATTTTGTTTTTTTTTCTTAACAGGCAATTCGTCACCCTTGGTTCAAATCCAAACCAACACCAGCTACGTTGGATGATATGCCTAAACCCACAGGGAAACAAATTAAAGTGAAATAAATAAATGTAATACAAAAGTATTGTATATTAATATTTTATGAAAATAAAATAAACCCAGAGTTCTTTCGAATCAATTTATTCATTTAACCAAAGCCTAAGCGTTCGTAAGATCAATGAATGTACTTACCCGTTAACTCGATAAGGGTAGCTTAACACGACAAAATTCACATAAATAACGTAATACAAAAGGACAAATAAAAACTTAGTCTATATTTACACATCAAATTAACTAATACCGTATGTATTATCCATAACGTGAGGTATTCTACAAATTGAAATAACAGCCTATTACATACCTATGTAGTACTAAAAATTAAAAATATTACACGTTAAATACTGAGTTTTCCGTTCGGGCAACACCAAACGAAACATACATAATATATGAATAATATTCTATTATAATTATAAAATCGTTTTAAGATAATCATTTGCTTGTTATAGCAAAATAAAATTTATAAATGTATTTTATGTTTTAAATCACAAAAGTATTGAGAATTAATTTCAACTATATTTACAATAATTTGTTACTAAATCACTTTTAGTATAAAACCGATGATTTTGGAGAAATAGCTTTATATTCATAATGAAAAATAATAAAACTAAACGCTCAATGTTAAAAAAAAATCTCTATGCTCTACATTATTATGCGTATCACTTGAGCGACATAAAAATACGTACAGATGTACAGGGTGCTATTTTTTTAGATGAAAAATTTATTAAGTATTTATAGAATCAAACACTCAACTGAAAATCAAATTTAAGTACATCTCAAATTGATCTATGCTTATTATATGAATTAAGTTATTACTACGTGATCAAAATTTGTCTTATTATGCTATAAGTCAACGGAAGACAGGAAATTTTGATTTCCTGTCTTCCGTTGACATATCTGGAAGTATATAACATCTACTTACAAATTAAATTGTAAGAAGTAAATTGTTGCAGCATAGAATTGATATTTTACCCATAATTGAAATGCAAAATTTGATTTCCATTTGAGTTAAGAAAGAGATTTGTAACACATTAAATACCACCAGTAGCTATTGCAGTAGGCAGTATGCAAATACAGTTTTACAAAATACTTAAAAATAAATGAAATTATTGATCTATGAAAAGATTTGGAATAGTGTTCAAACAATACAAAATGCCAAACTATTTAAAATATTGCCTCTTAAATAACTTTTCGGTAACTTATTTATATTAACTTCTGAATGGATGATTAAAAAAAGTCTAATAAAATTTTATTCTCATTGCAAGATAAAAAATGAACATCTATTTACCATTATTTATTACTGCTAATAATTTAGATATTTTTTTAAAATATTGGTAAGGCAGTAATTTTATCAGTGCTAATTATGTAGTTAATGTTGATTGTAGAGGGCATAATAACAATGGCAGTGATATGATCATGTAGCAGTATCATTTAGTGACAAGCTTTAGTGAGGGTGTCAGGAATGGTTCATTAACCCATCATCCTACATACTTCACATCTAGGTGTGTAGGTATGGTTAGTGGTGGTGGTCTATGGATACTTCAGCTTTCAATGATGCTATGGTGTTGATCTTGATGATGATGCTTGAATGTTATGTTTAGAGACGGTGATGGATGGGTCCAATAGTTTCCCATGGTGCTCTTGACCTCGGTCATAGTAGTGTAGGTGATCAACTGACGGGATGTAGGTAGTGCTCTTTTGTCTATGTAGACTGATTGTAGCCTCAGTGGTAGGTCCTAGGTTGTGGTGAATGGTGATAGCTTTCAGTGCCTGATCCAACTGGCGGGGTGCAGGTCACTACCTGAGCACTCTCTTGTCTCGGCTATGTGGACTAATTGTAACGTTGGTGAAGGTGGTGTGTGGTGGTGAATGGTGGTAGCTTTCAGTTTCTGGTCCAGCCGACGGCTTGCAGGTAGTGTTCGTGTCTCGGCTATGTGAACTAATTGTAGCATCGGTGGTAGGTCTTAGGTGGTGGTAAGTGGTACTGTTAGTTCCTGATCCAGCCGGCAGCGTGTAGGTAGTGCCGCACGGCATGGTCGATGTCAGCTTGCGCGGGCCGCCGTAGTAGCATGCCCTTCATAGTTATGTACTGCGCAGGTGGTAGGCTCAGCGTGTTGCATAGCTGGAATTATACAATCGAAAATTAAATGACTCAATCTTTGTAAAAGTTTGAATGAAAGTCCATGCGGAAGGAGTCGCGTGCAACAGTTAGTTAGGTATCATTATACATTGTTCAATATAAAAACTAACAATAATTTATTAGTCTTAATATAAATCTGTGATACCAAAATAAAATGCACGTAAATATTTACAGATGAATTAATTGCATTCTGAATCAATTGCATATTTGATGAGATAAATATAATTTAAACAGACATGGAAGATCTTCAAAACTTGAAACTCAATCATGTCAACTCAAATTCAGTATTCCACTATCTCTTGTATTCAATTCATGCGAAAGTTCTCATGTCCGTGGATTCATTCTCTAAGGAGTGGCGGTTAATCTCTAACGAGAATCTCACCTGCGTCTCGTTAGAGCTGAGCAGCTGCGCCTGCGCGGCGGCGCTGCAGCAGCTCTTTTTGGAGCAGCCACATGCGGTACTTCCGTCCCGTGTGCACCTTGGGCTGGTGGAACTTGAGCCGCTTTCGCCGTCTCTGTTCAATTACAAAGTTTTACAATACATTTTACAAAAAAAAAGACAGCTTATGGTTAAGCTTACTAAATAAAGATTTAAAAAAATACAGCTTAATAATAATTGCGTAGTATCGCACAGTATAACTACCTCTCCATTCTCTGTCTTGACATTCCTATATTTAGCTTAGGTGTTTGAAAGTACTTAAGAGATTTAAGCAACTAATAATACAACAATTTTAATTTAAAAGTTTTACTTTTTTTTGTAACTAGTTACCTGTTTTAACACATCAACTTACTTTTTTCTTAGCTGCTGCGCGTTCTGCGTTGATTCTTTTGTCTGAGTGTCCGGACACCCACTGCTGCCCTGGCGAAAACAATGATTATACGAGATCAAATAAAAAACAAGCACATGAGTTGATACTGTCACTCTTTATAGTATCAAAACCTTTAAAATAAAATTATATCTAAAAGGCACAACTAGAGGTTAAATCAAATTATAATTTTATCCACATGCACACCTAGTAAAGGTCTACATATGAGCATAGTAGCTTAATTTTCTGCTATAAATCAGGAGAATTATCAAGGTTCATTCATTCACTTCTAACAGTCCCCGGGACACACATTACCGTGCGCAGTCTCACAGTGGGTGGGTGTTCAGCACACACACTACAACTGATAACACACACTCAACATTTTCACTCGACATTTTGATCAAAGTCAAATTAAATAAAGACTAGTTCTGTCACTGCACATAGACTTTGGAGAGTAATATATGAATACAGAAAAATGTATTTTAAATATTCAACGTTAAGGATTATGCTACATAATGCGCTCTAGTGCTATAATTAGAAACCGCTAACTGGCATGCAAACTAGCCCGCCTTGAACTGTACCGTGGGCGTCCGCTGGTTGAGCGGGTGGTGGCGGCGCTGCAGTGCGTGCTGCTCGTAGTGCGCGCACTCCTCGGCGCGCGTGACGCCCGCGAGCCGGTAGCGGTGCCGCTCGGCGAGGCGCACGCGCAGCTCGCGCTCGCGCCACAGCCCCGCCACCACGCCCGCGTGCTCGGCACGCCCGTAGAACTGGGCCGTCCATCGGAGCCGCTCCGTGAACTCTCTGACAAGCAAACAACAGCATATTAATGAAAGAGAGACTGTTCCTACCTTAAAATATGGTAGGCAAGAGTATAAGAATGATACCTCTTGTGAGTGAAAGAGCTTATGGTTGAAGGTACTTAACATTAGGCACCATACAAAAAGAATTATAATGATTTAATGTAGGAATTCGAATTCAATTTGGGACATGACAAGAGAAACAATTTAAATATAAAAAATTCGTGACATGTACTTTTAAGTTTGTGTACTTACTTTTTCTCTTTAGCAAGTTTTCCAAGGGTTTTCTGTTTATTGCGTTGATTGTTAAAAAACACAGACACTAATTGATAATCTCGGACTAGTCTTTTTCTTCTTGTCCTCTCTCTTAACCTCCTTGTGTAAATATCAACCTGTGATAATTTAAGGGCTGAAAATTAAACAGAAGAAACTCAATTACTAAATCATTACTTTATAAAAAAATTAAATCTAATATAACTCTGTCAAATACACCTCAACGTTCTCAACTCTGTAACCTGTCCTCAACTCTGTAAAATAACCCTCATAAAAGAATCATAACACTGGTAATACGTATAAACTTACCAACATCCAACTCATCATCTTCAGGATTGAGGGATAATGATGATATGAGCTGCTCTGCTTCATGATCATGTTCCTGAAGTATAACAATTTACGTGAAGATTATCAGTAAAGGTATCTTATAGTAGAGAATATCTCTACTAATAATATAGAAATATCTACTAAATAGATAATTAGCCACCTTATTATACATGTTTTATGCATATAAACCTTTCTCTTGAATCATTCTATCTATTTAAAATAACCACATGAGAATTGGTTGCTTAGTTTTAGATATTTAAGCATATGTAGGGAAATAGGGACAGAGAAAGCGATTATATTATATTATGTAGTGATAAAATATGTAACGCACCCTTTCAAAGTCATCTCTATTTGACATATAACCAAGTTGGGCAGCTTCGTCTGTAGTTACAGCTAATGGTGGGAGGCGGGACACAGCGCTTGGACTTAGAGGCCCTTGATCCTTATCTGGACAATGTAATGATGGTCGGCTGGTAGATTCCACATTACCCCATGTTGCCCGGCCTATACTTCCTTCTAAGTACCTAGCTATATATTCATCTTTGGCTTCTGCAGGATAAATTTCACACATTTAACTATTGTTTTATCAAATAATCATTAATAGATATTTTTTTCAAATTTATTACTGCAGTTTTACCTTCCGGTGTTCGTGTTTCTATATGTTTAGCTATGTCTTCCCAATTACCAAATCCAAATTGCTCTATTGCATCTAAAAGTCTTACTTCTTCGTTGGCTGACCAATTATTACGACCTAAGAATATACCAAATGCACCTGCATCCTATAATATCAAATTTAGTGTTTATTTCACTTAAAAAAATTAAAATTATGAAGTTTGTTTTTATCAGTACGTTACATACCATAAATTGATAGGAATGATCATTTTTATGAGGTCCAATTTCAGCACCAAGAGAAAAACACTGAAAATAAAAATAAACAGTATTCATTTAAATAAAGCGCCAAAACTTCAAAACTATATGACAGGGACACAAGTATTTTACCTGCAAACAAATATCAAAATCCTTACACTCCGCACATTTTACACGTACACCATTTATTTCCTCTTGGCAGTAAGTACAATTATATTTAGCGTATAAATCCGAAAACGACATCTTAAATTAAAACATTAAAATTAAAAAAAATTGCTAACAAACGTTATGAGTTTTACAACAAGTATCAACTACGCGGAAGCCATATTTACACACAGATAATAAATAAAAAATAGTTTACACTTTACAGCTGGTTCACAGACTGTATATTGAACACAGTATATTCAATAACATGTAGATATCGAAATATAATAATTGTAAAGATAAATAAGTATAAAGAGCCTTTTATATTGAGCAAAAATGCACCTAATGCAATTAAAAAATTAAGTATTTTAGTAAAAATAAATAATTCCGTACCAGATTTCAGCTTAAACATTTTACGAGAAATATAATAAAAAGTGGTATGACAAATTTACATTCTTTCATAAAATATTTATAAAGTTTTATTAAAAATTTATATGTTAATTAAGGTATTAAATATTTCTTAAAATTTCTACCTCAACTAATCTTCCTTTCAATTTTTTTTTAATGTAATAAATAAGTACCTATTGTTTTTTATTAAAAAAATCTAAATGTCAGGATATCATTTTGTCAAAGGCCAGAGAGCTTATGTCAAATACAAATAGATAATTGCTTGAAAAATAATATTTTTGTTACAAAATTGCAATTGTGACTCGCGAATTCATTAAATGTGCTATTAGTTTTATAAACATCCTCTGTTGAATAATTGTAGTCAACAAGTACTCAATCCTGAAGCATTTCTATTGTTTTTCTAAAACCTTGGGTCATAAGCGTGTGCAATGTAATGTGATAGTTGATTGAATCTTCCTGTTAGTGAAGCAAGAGCGACATTTACCAACATGAAATCTAGTAAACGAAGGCTTCAGGCACTAGCAGAGGGTTCTGAAGGCTTATCTAATTACTTAAAGATGGAAGACTCTGAAACGTCAATTCCACCAGCGTTTAGGTCGCGTTTACATGAGTTGTTCTCTCAAATTGAAAAAGAGTTTGACCTTCTTTACTCGGAAAACTTGAATTGTGAGTAACACACATTTAACATTATTTAGTAACATCAATATGGTAATATTTGATTTTTGATTAATACAGAAGTAATTGGTAATAGGTGAAGTAGTTGTCAAATATTTACTTGGCTAAAATAAATAAACTTATTGTTATATGAAGGTTTAAATAAAGGGTAATATAATTTTTTACTTTTAGTGCAAGAAAAGATTGATATACTAAGTGAAAAACTTGAAAGAGAGAGTTTTGTTGGTGATAAACAAAATGTTGATTATATTGAATTTGAAACATCTGGGAAAAGCTCTAAAGCAAAACGTAAGTTAAGGTTTTATTATTTTAATAATACTAAATAATATTAATATTTTATTTTTATATGTACTCAACACAAAAAAATCACATAAAAAAATAATATAATGTCTCATCTAATTTATATGTCCTTAATGTTTATCATAAAGTTTTTATCAAAATTATGATTAGATAAGTTTAGGTTTATGGCCATTTTGTTTTTATTCTGTTGCAAGTAAAAATTTAAAACAATGAGGCTTATATCTATGAGATCCTGTCCAGTCAATAAATCTTATGATGTTACAGTATCACAGAATAATTCCCAAAAAGTGAAGACCAGCCACAAATTGAGAGTACAAACCAGTAAGATTGTGTCCAGTTTCAAGGCTCCAACGTACAACTGCCAGCTAGTGAGGGAATACACAGGACACAAGGATGGCATTTGGGATGTCTCTTCTGCTCGACCAGGGCAGGCCCTGTTTGGAACTGCTTCTGCAGGTATTTTTGTTTCACACTAGCCTTATGTATATAAAAAGCATGTTTTATTTCTATAGTATGTTTTTTACTGTTAAACTCAAGTGTGTGAGTTTGTGACAACCTCTTGGAAATTGCACTTTTGTGATTAAGTTTATTAAAGTAAATATATTGTTATATCATAGACCACACGGCATCTGTATGGAGTGTGGAGTGGGGAAAATGCTTGCTACAGTACACCGGCCATTCTGGTTCTGTCAATTCAATCAAGTTCCATCCTAGTAGAGACATAGCTCTCACAAGCAGTGGTGATAACACAGCACATGTTTGGCAGGCAGCTGTTAATTGGGATTTACCTGTAAGTTATTATAAAATATAGTATTTTCTATCTTATCTTATCTATATGACCATTGAAACCTGTAAGTTCTTGTTCCTAATGCAGTTAAAAGCAATAGAATCATTATATAATAAACTATTTAATATAATGTTTAATTTATGTTAGGTATTCTACTCAATGTCAGCATGTCTATTGAGCTAAGTAACATAGACTGACAATCTGTCAATAAACATTTCGTATATCCACTTTTATAATTGCACAAATGTAAAATGCTTGTAGCTTCTATCTCTTATCCATTACAAACTCTCATCTTATCACTGAATAAGATTGACTATATTTTAGATTTTTAAAAAGGTAGTTAATCTATTCTAGCGGGGTCAATCCTCAGAGGAAGAACTGGAGGGTGGAGGCGAAGAGAGTCTCGGTGAGAGTGACAGACCAGAAGTGCTCCGGACTCCACTGACAGAATTAACAGGACATATAGGTGTTGTAGCAGCAGCAGATTGGCTTACCGGGGGTGATCATGTTATAACTGCATCTTGGGATAGAACAGCGAATTTATATGATGTCGAAACTGGGGACTGCCTTCAGATATTAACTGGTATGTTATATGAATTTATACAATAAAAAACTAATAAAAAGAAAAATCATTCATATAAGGCAAAACTGCATACATTTTTTTTATTAATAACAATATATTACTGAATCATTTTTAATGAAAGTGTAATATCTTTGTTCCTACACTATTCTTTTGGATTACATAACATCAATTAGATAAATTTATTCATCAATTTTTACATTAATCAAATTATTTCAGGCCATGACCATGAACTTACACATGCGTCCGCTCACCACAGTTCTCGATTAGTCGTAACAGCTTCAAGGGACACAACATTCCGGTTGTGGGACTTTAGAGAACCAATCCATTCTGTATCTGTGTTCCAGGGACATACAGAGTATGTAATTGCTTATTTTAGACTATACATATTTATACTTCAGAATGTTCTCAACAAAGTAAATAATGGGTTTTTGTCGTTTGATAATATCAATAGTGAATAGATAAATTAATTAAATAAATTTCAATACGTAGTTTTCATTCAGTTTCTGTATTAAAATTTTGTTTTTTCTAATAAAATAAATTGATGTTTCAGGAGTGTTACATCTGCAGTATTCACAAGAGAAGATAAAGTCGTGTCAGGCTCTAATGATCGTTCAGTAAAGGTGTAGTATTCAATATGTTATTTTTTATCTAGGCAATTCTATAAGATTTACACTTAATACTTGATATCTTAGAATATTTTATAAAAACTTAGAATCTAATTTATGAGAATGTCCTTTAAAATTTCTTTACCTACATCTGTTGTGATTTATATAAATATTTATTTTTAATTTTTCCTTCTTCACTTTGTATAGCTTTTTGACAATGTCTGCTTAAGTATGCTTTTCATTCATATTAATTATCGGTTTTATAACCAGGTATGGGATGTGCGCAATATGCGTTCAGCTCTAGCCACAATCCGTTCGGACTCATCAGTGAACCGAGTGGCAGTGAGCAGCGGTGGCCTCATCGCCATACCGCATGATAACAGACAAGTGCGGCTCTTTGACCTGCAAGGACAGAGGCTGGCCAGGCTACCTCGCTCTAGTAGACAGGTATATATTGTTTCATACCAAAGGGTGTAAAAGAGTTAAGTCTGAAAACTGAAATCATAGATAGCATTAATTGGTTTGATCATGACGCACACTTTTGTACAAATTATCTCAAGTAATCTACGTGCCGTGTACGTTGCCCGCGTGCGCGGTGCTTTGTCTGTATGCTGATTTGTTTAAAATTCATCTCTGTATTTTTTAGTATTATTATTTATAGCTTTCCTAAGATATATAAAAAAGTCACCAATATTATATAACAATGCTCCATTGAAACAATGTTATACACCTATGGCAATAATAAATATTAACTGTCCCCTTTAATAACTTTATTTAACTAGGCACATCACAATCCTTTTCATGCGCCACAGTTTTCAATATCTATAGATGGACAGACTGAAAAGAACTTAGTTCAATACTATGTGGAGAATACGATATTTATAATAAATACTATAATCTTAATATATATAAATCTCGTGTCACAATGTTTGTCCTCAAGGGACTCCTAAACCACTTAACCGATTATAATAAAATTTGCACACCATCTGCAGTTTGATCCAATTTAAAAGATAGGATAGCTTACATCCCGGTATTGCCCCTGGAACGCGAATTACGCGGGTAAAACCGCTGGACACAGCTAGTTGTATTATATAATCATGAACATACATTTGCAGTATTAAATGTGG
>DWAJ01002984.1:0-15857 GCA_018238005.1 Eurema mandarina
AATGTAAATGTATATTATTTAAAAGTATAAAAAAAAAAAAAAAAAATTTATGTTAGTAAAAATCATATACAAAATTAAGCATCAGTGCGGTTTTAAGTGACAAACATTATTTTTGGCTCCATTAGCCATATAAAAATAATCACTGAATTATGAAATTAAAAACTGTCAATATTTTAAATGAATTATAATGTTAACATGATATTTTACCGATACATACATCATCGACCCCTATGGTGGTATAGTACGCCTCATTTATGTTTAGCGATTGACGAGAATAACTGCGCATCGGTAGAATCGTGCTCGCAATTGACGTATTGGTGCGAGAAAGACAACACGTCTGGGAAAACCAATCAACGCTCGCGCACCCGACGATCACGCGCCCCGCGCGCCACGCCGCTACCTCGATACCTTATTTATGACTTCTGCGCAGGTTTCGTTCAGCGCTAAAGATTCGTGACGCTTTAGACAGCATGAAGAAAATATTTAAGATGATAAAATTATGTCCTGACTGCTGTCCTGATTGCATAAATATAATTGTTTTTTTTGGACTGGAAGCATCTTTTGAAATCCGATTTTTAATTTATTGGTATTGTCATTTCCACCTCATTTACGATATGTAATTTTTCATTAATATTTATCTATTTTGTATTTTATGAATTAAAACTTGCAGGGATTTCTTTTTTTATATAAAATCCGTCTTCAGGTCGCCCCAGAACAGGGCCTCGCGAAATATGTTTTGCCCACATCAAATTTAGGTCTTGCCCCGCCACTGCATGTAAATATAAAAGTTAACCTAAATTGAGGAAAATATTTTCCTGCTAAATTATAATAAAGGCTACTGTATCCAAGGAAAAGATAAACTAATACCTTATCCACATTAAATAACAATAAATGCTAATGAATTAATGTTTGAAACTTGATGTTTCGTTCACTTAGTTACCAGAGCTATGAATGATAAAACGTGAACAGTGTTCTTTATTACCGCCCGTTATTAAATTTGTCAGTCAGTGTGCGAATTAACCGGACAACTTGACGCTAACCAAAGACCGGTCAATATCATAGAAACGTGGTACCATTTATATTTTATTACATTGGGTACATTATGTTTACAATAAAAATGTTGCACATTTAAAAAAAATCTAGAGTTGTAAATATATTTTAAGATGAATAATTTGCCTGTTTAGTTATACACCCATTGTATTAACAACATAGAAAATATAAACAGATAAAACACATTTTATTTAATAAAATGTAATTATCAATTTATTTAAATATGCCTACACATTTACAATAATTAGAAATACTAGATATATTAGACAATGAGTCCAGTATGTTTATATGAAAGTCCAAGTAATTTATAGTTATTTCAGCTACTACCTAGAAAGCTGTGAACTGTTAGTAGTTTGTAGAACAAGACACGTTCGTCAGACGACTATAACCGGGATCTCGAGTAGTTATCTAAGATGTTCATAATTGCTTCAAGTGCCGAGGGAGTTCGGCGACAATTGTCCGTTATCACGAACCGAGATAAACTATGGAGTGACAGAACGAAGAATAAGTTAGCTCCCCAAAGACGTAGGTATAGGAAAAAAACTTGATAATATTGACGACGAAGTGACGTTACCTTATCTCTAATTAGCTATAGAATTAAATTCATATTTATAATGAAATGGAGCAGTTTCGTGACGTCACGAGTCATCATTTATTAGGGTAAATGGTTGGGATTAAGGAGAAACCACAAAACGTGTAAACTAAAAATAGTACAACGCGTACTACGTAATATACTTATTTATAATTAGTGACTGTTCGTCGCGGTTCTCAGCGATTGACAGGGGTCGCGATTACAACTTATCGCCTTGAAATACTTGTACGGTTGTACCCCTACAAATGCAATGAAAGCTTGATTTTTATTTATTTGCTTCTATCTTACCTGCAACCTTCGACCATACTCGTATACCTGCCCTTTTTTTCTCTACTTCAGAGCCAGCCTTAAAATATGCTTAAAAAATTATTGAAATTTAGCTGTAACCGAGTTATGCGCTTAGCAACATATTTTACATTCTATATTATAAGTTTATTAAATAATATTCTTTACATATTTTCATCTAAACATACAGATTTTCAATTATACAAGACTTTTTCTAACAGCAAACAACAACCAGGCGAAGTTGATTAAAAAACTAACAATGTATTCCGATAGTCGCATCTGCAATTCAATTCTAAGTTAAATTGTTCTCGACTCCTCTCGACATTGAATTATTTGCCGGCTCTTATGAAATACTCATAAACTCTCCCAAAGCATAACACGACGGTTATATTAAACCACCAGCGAAACGCCGTTGAAAACGTCTCATATATCGCTGACACATTACAGACAATGATGAGAATATTATATAGGGTACGCTAGTTATAGTGATTATTTATATACGTTAAATAAAAATCATGTTAGGTCCTCTGAGTTGATGATAATAATTTCTATGTAACCATTTTATTCGCACTAAAAAAATAATTTAGTTTGAATTCTAACTGGTATTTTACATTTTAATTTTTAATGAAAAGAGATCTTGGATATTATAGTTTTCGTTATAATTTGCAAACCCATCAACTGCTTAATAGCTTAAGCTCTTTAGTCTACAATAAAACTTTGCACTTCATCTTCACTAGCGAAAAACTCGTTATGGCATAGTAAAATTTTCATTCAGGCCACGGCAAAAGAATATTCAAAGACCATTCCACTTAATGAAAACCATTAGGTTGGCGACAAGGAAAATTACAAACCAATGTTACAAAGATTCGTATAAACGGGACAAACAGAAACCGAGGCAGTCTCAAATCCCAAAACTAATAAATATTCCAATGATTTGCCATCCAATTCGGGCAACTCCAAAATCTTTCCGAAGGGAATCTGATATTAGCATATGACACGGTGGAACCGTTTTTACATCTACACCGTGTAATTCTAATCTTTATGCAACACACAATAGGGCTTGCTATCTTGTGATACTAAGGGCAAATGTCACGGATCAATATGCATACATTGAACAACGATTTACAATTAACTAAAGTTTATATCACAACCATATTATGATAATATTAAGCGCTTGTGTAATATAGTTAACTCTACATGCATTATTTAAATACTTAAATATCGTATAACTAAGTATAAGTATAAGGGAAGTAGAATTAAACTTAATTGAAGGAAAGACTAAATGTACCGATATTGGTACAGTAATTAAAAAGCTTATCTAATAAGTTAAGTTTCAAATCCTTAGACATCCTTGAAAACGCCAACCTTGTTAAACAAACTCCGTGGTGGGAAGTTTGTTCAGGATCTTAATTTATACGTTCCGTCTTTAATTTCGTTCTGAGATTTCAATGAGGGGATTTGATTAAAAATGCTAAGACAATGCAGCGTTCTATTGCCGCGATCTCTTTGTACGCCTCACATTCTATTGTTTTGAAAGCTGATTAATCAAATTCGATTACTGTCGCTAGGAACGTTCATTGTTTCGTTTGCTTACTGTTTGTATTTACTTAACGATAAACTTATGTAAATACATGATAACAAGCCTTAAGAGACAACGGAATTAAATTTTATGATCGTTTATTAAAAAGGTGGAGTCTAAATATAAAATAAATATATCCAAAATCAGCTCTGAATCACTACGTTCGAGATGTTTTACTCCAAGAAGTGAATATACTACACCGAAATAGCGTATATTTAAGAATTCGTGCGATTATAGCAAGGCGTCCGTTTAGAACAATATCTCAAAAGCCAAGCCAACTCTTTGAAGTGAACGCACGAAGAATTCCCAACATACACTGAATTTCACCGGGAACAATTCTGACATAGTTTCCTTAACTGCTATCTAGCAGAGGTTTCGTGATATAATTTTAGGTTATAAACTATTTAATATATCGAATGTTGTGTTATATGTGTAAATACACGTACTAGAACGATATAATGTATCTGAACTTTGAAATTAACGAAAAATATGCGATTTTCAATAATGGTAAGTACTCGTAAATACATTATTGCCGTTACGGCTTTATTTTTGCATGTTTATACTTTATACAAAATTGATATATAAAGGAAATGCAAACTAAAGAAATTATTTAGTAACATAATTATTATTATTAATATTTCATAGAAGAACAATAAAATAAGTCACAACTAACTCTCATCTCCTTTCATAATATTACAGAATACCAAAAAGCAACAAAAAATTCACGACCTTTTTACGCAATTCTTTGATTGTCTTAGCGTTTCATATAATAAATGAAGCATATAAAGTATCGAAGCAAAATGAGATCCGATCGCGAAGGTATCTTCGATCTGCCTCAGGCACTTTCCGTTTTATCATAGAAGCTAATGAACTTGATATCATGGGAAAAGAACCTCGTATGCGATCATTTTTACTGTTGAGAAATTCGAACAAAACATTTTCATTACTAGCTTCGTAACGATTAATATTTCGCAACTATTTCACAGACGTATTATAACGTCATGTTAATGACGTGCATAATAATTATTGTGACAATTTTATACAATTCGATTATGAAAAGTTGTGCTATAATAATTCTTTATCAAATTTAATTACTATAAACCACCATGAGCAGTTCGGAGCGATGAAGCCTAGCTATGCGGTGTTAAGATCAGCAATTTATAACCAAACTTGACGGAATCGGGTCCATAGCAAGTTAATGAAGGGACCCGAAATTATTCCTTGAACTGATTCCGAACAATGGCCGCAAGTCGTTAATTTACCAAGTTTCTGTACAATAGGAGTGACGGCCTACAAGTGTATAAGATTGATGTAAGCTGACCCTAAAACTTAATATTCATATTAGTATGTGATATTATTAGGGACACATCGCGTGTCAAGCTGTTTTACGTTACTTTACATCTATACACACGGTAGCGTATCAAGCCAAGTTGAAGAAACAGAACTGGCGAACCGCACCGTGTGTAATATTACACGAAACATTTGAAGCCACTTTTGACTCCCTTATAAATCAAAAACTATTTCACATTAACGTATCACATATATTGAGATTTGCGAAATTGATATTAATTCTGAATTTCATAAGGTTATTCCAAACGGTTATTTAGATATTAATGTCAAAAAAATCCTCATTTTTATCATTGACTAACTGACTGTCTGACTGACCTATAGATCAAAACTCTAACCAGAGAGACTGAAAATTTGGTATCGGGGTAGGTAATTAGATGAATACCAAGGAATAAATAAAAAACTGGCAATTTTTAAATAATACGATTCTATTATTGATTATACAATGATTTATTGATTAATTATATATGATATGATTTATAGGTCTCACAAACGTAAATTTAAATAGGCTTTACAAACGTACATTGAAATAGGCCTCACGAACATAAATTTAAATAGACCTTACAAACGTAAGCCTGTCCCTTTATTTATATATTTTTTTTAAATTGTGTATTTCCAAAAGTTTCATAATTTTTTTTTTAATAATTATAACGTAGAAATGGACACAGCTAAAGAACAAAATGCAGTCAAGACTTAATGGTAACTTAGGTTATGTTACCATTAAACTACAATAATAAAAGTTTGTCTTTCAAAACCCAACAGAAGACGCGATACAACACAGTAAAAACAGTGTATGTTATACTGATATATACATGAGATAATGTATTGTAACCTAAGGTCTATCTTGGCTAGTTTTCATATATGAATTATTGCTTTTGCAAGTTCTAAACGGTTCTTATTTTACAATTCCGAAAACTTGGATTGTTGTTAGAAACTAGCGATCGAACATAATAATTCGTTGGTAGGTTTATAAAAAGTAGCCAAGACAGATCTCATGTTGCAATACATTATCTTACGTTATAAGAAGATACTTATGATATGTTATACTATTACTAATAAATAAATTTTGAACTTGGCACACATTTAGACCTCACTTCTTTTGTCGTTGAAGTCAACAACCAAGGCATTTATCATAATATTGAACTTGGCTCTCATTTCACATTTATGTTTTTGATTGGTTCTTACTTTGTCAAGTAAGTAAGAAATTACACAATAATTAAACCATTTGGAAAACATTGAAGAGGATAATGTAACTACAGTATTTTCTCAAAATCACGTTATGACGTAATAAGCTTAACAAATGCGTATATAAAATTTGTGTATGGTGAGGAAAAATGAAGGAAAAAAGTGACATTTGTATCCATTGACAATAAATAACAATTTTTACTTTGACGGATTTCGTTCGAAAAATTCTCTATTAATAAACAGAATGATAAATCGAAAGGACTAGGCGTACATAATCGTGAGGGGTCCTGTTAAAAGTTCAAAGTGTTGTCAGTCCTAACAAGAAAACTTCAGAAGTAATGACTTCGAGAAAGATTCAACTCGTAGAAAACTTTTTATTCATAATCTATACAATTAGCGAATACTAGAACATTCTTGGATGAAAGATGTTATATTATACCGAATATACATGTCAAGATTTTCTTTACTGTGAATATTGAAATTTCTATGTAATAAAACCAAACAAGATTTATATAATATAGAATGAGGTTATGATTTTTGATAATAATAACAATTGTATTGTGAAATCAATTGGAACATATTTACTTAATAAAGGTTTTTTTCGATTTTGGTTTCATTGCTATTTACTTTCCTTGTTGAAAGGACATCGATTAAATGAAATTAAGATCAGCCTTTTGCCTGCGGCATGTTTTACTGCACGAATTGACGTAATTCTCAGATAGCAGTCGGGTGTTATGACGCTATTTGACGCGAATGACGTCTGCTGGTCAGGTTCCTCACTCGGTGAAGGTGTTGTAACGGTAATATGTGAATCGTCATAGAGTGAGACATTTCGAAGACAGGATAAAAAATATCGAGGAATTAGTAAGAAAGTTCGCTAAATCCTGACGTCATTTGCCAATTTATTAAACGTTTTTTAATAATTATGGTAGTTTAAAAACAACATTTACAGCCGGCTTTATAAGCTTAATATGAAAAGAACTATTGGGAAAGATAATAGTATGTTGCTTTTTGATTTAATTGACAGACAAACTGACGACATATCTTTGAAATAGAAAATAATAAAGCTCTGACTTGCAAAAACATTTTTCTAAGCCGAACAAAACTTAGGTTCCAATTAATATAACAAAGTAGATAATAACAGAATAATTATCCTTGAAGTGATAGTGAGAATTTTGCTTATTCAAAACATTAATTAAGCTAATTAGTTACATAATTTAGCCAGCATCCAGCCCGAAACTGCTTTAAATTACAAACAATTTAGGCAATAAAAAAGATATTGCTAAATAAATATTTTAGGATTCAAAAAAAAATTTGAACGTTCATAGAGAAATCTGAATTTGTATAGACAAGAAAAGAGAAGCTGTAACTGTTGACGTATTTCTAAGAAATAAATTTATATGACGTTGCACATATTAATCAAACGACGCAGCATTGTGATGAAAAGTAAAACGTCATAACTAATAGTCAATAATGAACAACAGTATGTAACGCGAATACATACTCTTTAAACTGATAGATAATCATTTGATCTAGACTCTAGAGATTAGATTAAAAATAAAATCTACATAATAATGTTACTATTATAAACAGTCGAGCACAAAAGTATATTTTGCCTCAACGTACTTCGACGGATATAATAGTTATTAAAGTCTAACTATATCTCTAATTAAAATATAATTATTTATGTTAATCATAAGGATATATTGGATTATTAAAAGGAATTAAGGAAAACTGTGACAGGACGATAATAATTAAAAATCTAGAAGTGACGAATTAAAAAACAATATGAATGAAATATACCCTTATCTAATTATAATTAACATTATACATTTTTAAGTAATTAGTTTGATTTTCAATTGTTTTGTTTAAATTTAACAATAATATATGATATTATTTATAATCGAAAACCAACACTATTCTTTACACACAAAGTAACGTGCACATTTAGTATTTTGTACCGTCGTAAATTTAGCCAGGAATGTTCACAAACTTGTCTTCTCATAATCGTGACCAAGAATTTTGTTGTTAATATCTTAAACCCAAGTAGCTCATCGCCCGAATATACGAAGAAAATTGAGGCACATAGATGTCTGTGTCGTATAAGTCGGTGTGCTTCATACAAACTATGTACTACATAGTTACATGTACATTTCTTTCCAAAAGTCAAACTCAAATAAGGAAATATAAAGTAACACTTCTGAAACGTTATAGGTAGTGTATCACAGTCTTGTACCTTTAAAATTATAAAAATGCTATATTATATTTATACAATAGCCATTCCTTCATTTTATCCCTTCGTTATTACATAAGAGGCCTGAAATAAATAATTATTTGAAATTCAGTATATAGAATATTTATCCATATACAGATATTTAAGACCAAATAATATGCTATACTATCTACAAAAACGTATATTTATTTTGACATTATATATGTTTTCTTTGGGTATCGTTGCACAAGCTAACTGTTAATAAATTATCGCAAAAATACATTTCTTATCATTCTATTTAAATATAAATATATACCGCATTTGTTCGTTGTTTGCTTTGACATACTTTAGTCCATGAGATACTTTAGTGTACATTGCTTATTATTTTGTTCAATTTTATACAAAAATATACCGTATTTGCTTTTTAATACAGCAATGTAAAAGCAAGCACTTTAGCCCAAGCAATAGTTTCGAGTTATCCCACACCTCGTTGTATAGTTACTCCCTGTTTCTCTCTATAATAGAAGCAAACTAAACTCTTGTTAAGGTTACGACCTTTTAAATGTTCTAATTTTATCAGTAAGATACAGTAATAAAACTATTAAAATATGATAAGTAGGTATATACAAATTATTTATGATAATAGCAATTAAGAATATAACGTTACGTCAATTATGATACATTTATTCGACTAGTCGAACTAACATGGTATTAAAAAACAATCATTTACTAACATCAGAATACAGTTTCTATACAGGAAACAAGAAATAAAAAATTAACTACACACATGACTTTTCATAAAAAAAATCGTTAATGTCTCGCAGCGTTACATTTTTGTTTCATCGAGCCAATTTAGAAATAAATATAATCGAGTCGATAAGCTTTTCGATTTTTGACGTCATAACCGTTTGACATACGTAACACACGAATGAGAACGGCATAGTTTATCCTCAAACACGACAATTAAAAATTGTATATAAGGTCAAAGACATAAATATTTAACAGATTATTTAAGAGGATGGTCCGTCTCAGTTTCATTCACATACAACAGTAGTGCTAACGTATCGTGTTGTACATTTTAAATACATTATTATATGAAAAGTGCGATAATAATAATAATTAATCAGCATATGCGTGCTATAGTGACTAATCTAGTGAAGTTCAAAACAATGTATTTTGGCCTCATATTGATATTATCCTTACCTGGTTAGTATTTATTTGAATTAAAATATACATATGCTTATCAATTACTGTTTCAAAATAATTTTTATTTAATTTTTAAAAAATAGCTTGTCTAGTTACTGGTCGTAGTAGTAGTCCGTTATCAAAGTATTCCGTTTTCGTGTTTTTAATATTAAAACATTTTTTTCTTAAAGCACATGAGTCATGTACATACAAAGCGGAAACATAGTATTAAATGAATATTATTCTAATAACTCGTTTATGGTAAGAACGTTTATCGTATATAATAAGAACGTTGAAAATCTAATCGCAGATACATAGCATAACATTGTTTTTAAATATTTTTCTCGTAATGCATTTCTACAAAAATGTTGTTATATTGTACCAAAATTGTTTATTTAGTACACTTTAATTTAAAGACATAACAATTAAACTAATTAGTATCATTAAATTATATTTTATAGTTTATTTGCACATGATGTCTTCCACAAAATCAGATTATCTGTGTCATTAATTACCAGACTAGGATCAAGCCTAGTTCCCTATTTTAGACCCAAATATCAGATTTAACAAAACATGTTTTCATGAAATTTGGGCTAACACCCTGCATTTGGGGTATATAACCCTTTTTAAATTAGTTAAAACTACAATTGTGATTTGCCCTTTTCAAATTAATACTTAACAAATGTACATATTTCATGTGTGTTACAAAAGCATTCGATTTTGTAAGGCGTAATATACAATATATAGGCGTATAATACCTATTATTGTTTTTTAACGGACTTCAATTTGTCCGTTTGTTTTTGATGTGTATGAAATATGAATGGACCCTTCAAAATTAAAAAAGTGATGACCAAAGTTTATTTATCATTCAAAACTGCAACAGAGTTATAGAAATAGAATTGTTCAGCATATTGACATATTCTTTATACTGTAGTGTCAAATATCAGAAAGATTTACTGCATCCAATTAAAGCTTCGCTCTATTTATAATACTAGCTGTTGCCAGCGACTCCGTCCGCGTTTACTTCCAAAAAAATTTATTGCCCTGGACACTGGAAAAAAGTATCCTATGTCCTTCTCCTGGTTCTAAGCTACATCCCTACCAATTTTCAGCCAAATCAGTTGAGCCGTTATCGAGTTATAAATGGTGTAAATAACACGACTTTCTTTCATATATATTAACAGGGCTATATATACAATAGGTTGACTACGTAATAATTTATTCAATCACAGTAAATATCATTTATCTATTTATTTATTCTTCATTACTTCTACAATAAAAATATAAACATTATAAGTAACTATGCACATGTAAATGGCGGCCATATCACTAATAGTGATTTCAACCAGGCAACCAGACAATACTTATAAAATAACACATATAAACAACAAAGAATAAAAATGGCTAAGAAATAGAAAGTAATTTTAATATTAATGTCATATAATTTTTGTTTAAGGTATTCAAGGAGTAGTGAATCCAAAAAAACAATTTCAATTTAATTATGCAAATAGGGATTCAATAACGCTTCCCGATAGCGACAAAATTGTTTTTCCTAGTTCGATGGAAACTAATGAGAAGCCACAAATAGTCAATAGAAGAAAAGAATTACTAGATCCATGTGCAGAATTCATACCGCCAAGACCTCGGTTTTCGAGCAAAACTATAAGAATTAGTGACTTAAGTAAGTATATTCGTGACTAGCCGTTTTTCCCCGCGGTTTTACCCGCGTAGTTCACGTTCCCGTGGAAATTTCAGGAATTCCTTTCTTAGTGCACCTCTACGGTACCTAAGCTACTTCTCTTCCAAATTTCAAGTGCCTACGTTTAACCGTTAAGGATGTGCGTTGATATGTTAGTCAGTCAGTCAGTTTCGCCTTTTATATTTATAGAATAAGCTCGTTAAAATTAAAAGAACACTAGAAATACATTATAAAAGCAATGTCCTTAGTTCGCTAGGAATCAGGACGCAAAAGTTTCATAGTGATGTTGACCGCAAAAAAATAAGTTATAATTTATAAACAATAATGCGTTGTAAAATGATGTATGACATGATAGTGAGAGCTTATTTACACTGGATATATAAATCTGATAACGTCTAAGGAATTAATCTAAGTTTTACCATTTATGTTTCAGAATGCGCTGAATATTTATCTCAAATGTTAAACCGTGAAATGATTAGCGATAGGAAAGAACGATGTAAGTATAATTTATATGTAGTTTATGATTAGAATTTAAAGTCTCTAATTATTGTTTACTAGCTGACCCATTTCTTTGTGCATAATGTTAACAATCCTTTCTTAATATAGCCTATGACACTCGACAATAATGTGGCTTTCTATTGGTGAAAGAATTTTTTATATCGGTTCATTAGATTCCGAGATAACCGCTTACAATTTAACAAACACACAAACGTAAATTGTTTATAATATTAGTATAGGTATAGTAACCGTCAAAAACCTTTAGCGGTGAACGAAACCTGCGCAGAAGTCAAAAATAAGGTATCGAGGTAGTGGTGCGGCGCGCGGGGCGCGTGATCGTCATGTGCGCGAGCGTTGATTGGTTGTCCCAGTCGTGTTGTCTTTCTCGCACCAACGAGCGCGGTTCTACCGATGCGCAGCTATTCTCGTCAATCTCTAAACATTTTTGACGATTATTATAACTATATTGAAATGTCTCTTAATAATACTTTTAGGTCGAATCAAACAGGGGCTACCATTGGAAAGTAATACCAAAATTACTATACTAAGTAATCACGAAGCTAAATTGGGACAATTTCCTCATATGGTACGTACTTTAATGAATTGACAAAAGTAGGAACACATTTTAAATATATTAAATTATCTGAATTGGAAAATAATCTATCTATGTATATTGTCGTAACATGAGGATAAAATGACGTATCACTTGTATATTACAAAAACCCGAATTGTACATACATCCAATGGACTTTAATGTTTTGTAATTTGAATGTACTTTTCTGGTCTACTGTACATATCAAACATACATTAACTGACCTACTTTCTACATATACCCTTTTTTTAAAAAAATGATTATTTTTATTCATCATTTTTATTTACGGTCACATAAAACAAAATTATTGATTTTATACACGTAATCCTAGTATAAAATCGCTTTCTCTGTCCCTAAATCCCCGTGTATGCTTAAATCTTTATAAAACTACGCAATTGATTCTCATGCGGTTTTTTGTAATAGATTAAATGATTAAGGAGGTACATTTAAATGTATGTGATATGTTAAGCGAGTAAGTAAGTTGATAAAATGTTTGTTTGTTAAAGGCCGCCTTAGGCTGGCGAAAGAGAAGTAACAAATGGGTGTTTCTATGCGGTGGATCGTTGATAAGTCCCAACTTCGTATTAACAGCCGCTCATTGCACCTCACTATCCGATTCCAATCTACTAGACTTAGAGCCGCAGATCGTCAGACTGGGTACCAGAGACATACAGGTAGGATTATTGTATTTGCCAATGGTTTTTGCTCCATTACAAAGTTACTTTCTAACTACTTTATTCTAGCTTATGAAATATGTTTAAATTAATTGTTATGTTTCCTTACAATGAATATTCTATATTGTACGTATCGTACGACCAATCAATACAAAGAACGTCTGAACCTTCAATTTGTTTTTATTGCTTTATATCAAAAGCACGTACGTTGTTTCTAATAATATTAATTACTTTATTTCAGCGGTCTAGATTTGAGATGCCAGTAGACGTTAGTATAAAAAAATTGATAAAATCTCCACTTTGGGACTCACCGAATAGATACTACGATATCGCCCTCGTAGAACTAACTAGATCTGTTGAATTCTCTAAGCTCATTCAACCAGCATGTTTGCCGGGACAATACTTGAAATCAAGACACAATGTTACTGTCACCGGGTGGGGGATTTCTGATGGTGAGTTGCTTACACAAAATTATCCCATTCGCGTTTTATTATTCATTTAAATAGAAAATTAAATATAAATGACAGTCAACCACAGCGCGCTTTATAAGCTTTTTGCAACGAACCATCATCTTGTCGAATCAGCTCGCTCATGCGATATTTTCGATGCATTACGACTTGGGGTGCTTCAAGAAAACAGCGCACATATCTTTAAAATCCTGGCAGCCCACTCAAGATCTGTCAAGCTCCTGAAGACCTCTTTCTATTAGTGGCTCCCCTTCTCGCTTGATCTCTATGTTATAGAAAAATGTATATTACAGGAGCATTATAAATCTCTTTTTATTACATTTACTAAAACGTTTTATTATAATTTCAGTAAAATCACAACGACCCTCCTCAGTTCTACAATTAGGCAGGGTAGATATAATAGACTCGAAATACTGCGATTCGCTGTTCGATATGTATCACGATAGGAATTGGTGGGGCCTAATGGATCATCAAATTTGCGCTGGCAAAATAGAGGGTGGCGTAGATACATGTCAGGTTAGTTGAAGATATTAATGTTTATGACGTCACACGTGAATAGAATTATCAGTCTTATATTTAAATAACATTAAGAGGATCGAGGACTCGATCTTAATCAGAACATTTATGTAGACTATTTAATTAAGTTTGAGTACACATCATATTAACAGTAAATCATACCAAAAATAAGTACCGAGTCAAAAGATAAAGTAATTAATCAAATTATAATTAGTCATTTCCAAATTACTGGGCACGTGTACAAAGTCTTAAATCCTCGTATATATCTGTATTTTTATAATAATGTAAATTTTCCAGCATTATTAATATAAGGAAACAAAAACAATCTAACGTTAAAATTGACAAAAATGTAATTAGGGATTAGAAATCATTTTTGTATCGGAGTATTACAATAAAGTAATCACATAATAAAAGAAAACTTTATTGAATTATTTCAGGGTGATTCTGGCGGACCTCTTCAAGTGCTGCTAAAAGAGACGCAGCACGAAGGGTCAATGCATATGGTCCTAGGAATTACCTCGTTTGGCGTCCAGAGGAAGTGCGGAGTTGAGAATCAGCCCGGAATTTATACCAATATATCCTCTTTCCTTGACTGGATAGAAAGCGTTGTTTGGAAAAAATAATGTTATTTTTCTTTTTCCAAAAGGTTGTTTCGAACATACCTAATTGTATTAAAAGTTATTACTATTGTATTAAAACGCTTTGGTTTATGCGAATTACTCTTAAAATATGGTATATGCTTAAAATAAGCTTCAAAATGATACTTGTATTATTAAATAAATTTATTACGACTAAATTTCACTATTAAATAGTGAAATTTAGTCTTTAACAAATAACGACTTCGAGTCAAAGTCGAGTCGAGTCTTTTCTTCATTTTGCGTTTCGCAATCATCTAAGTCGTACTATATAACATTAACGTCAGTTTTGTTAAAGGCGCTCAAAAATTGGTGCCATTTTAATGTAAGTTTTTTTTTATTTTAATGGTTTATATTTTCCACGGGTATCCTTCGCGTAATTTTTTTATTTCCTCACCGTTTTAATATAGTCGTGAACTATTTATTGGCTTGTATAATTCTAGTTAGATGTAGCTTCTTACGCTTATTTACTTTTGCCAAAGATAGGAGATTATACTGTAGATAATATGAGATCAGTATTTATTCCTGTAAAATTATTAATTTATTCCTGTATATAGCAATCTCAATAAAAATATATGAATTGCTATTTTTTTTATCTTTACTTACTTTTACCCACAGTATGCTTTGTTTTATTATTATAGAGTTTTTTAAACATAAAACTTGATATATACGAATGTGAAATAAATTTTTACTTTAAAGAAAATTACTTCGTAGAGATTTTGTGCTCTTATTTCATTGCGAGTAACATTTTATGAGTTCATTAATGTCGCCACTTAAACAAAAAAAAGAAATAATGGAGAATTTTGCTCTTTTTACCTCGTAGGCCTCCGATGCTCCCTTTACCGTACGATACTTACCGTAGGAAATGCTATGTTATCTCTAATAAGATAAAATTGTTTGCCCCTGGCCTTCTGTGCAAAGGTGGACCACACCGGTCGAGCAGAACCAGCCCTACCACTTGAAAAATTAAAAATATACTTACCAGACATAACATGAACTCCAATAATAAGCGTTATATATTACATTACAATATATAGCTAGTAAAGAAGTTACGGGTTTATAGCAATCAGTGTACGTTATAAAATACCGACAGTACATTTTTATGTCTCGCATTTGCTAGTAGTGTGGAGTCGGTCATGGCTTTACGAACATTTTTATTAATTATTTTCCTGTTAAATGTCGGTAAGTTCAAGTTTTATAAATACTCACTCGAGCGTAAGATATTTCCTTTTAATGAACTGGTTCTCTGTATCAACGATATCAAAATATATGAAATACTTCTTGAACCTACATTGTCATAAGAAATAGTTTTTTTTATTCAATGAAGTGGTGAGTATATAT
>DWAJ01002985.1:0-15856 GCA_018238005.1 Eurema mandarina
ATTGCTAGTTATATTAAGGGTTACAAATAACTTAACGGTTTATAAGTTACTTTATTATATTTTACTATATTTTAAAAATTCATTCTTTGTCTTGTAAATACTTTAATTCTTTGACTCTAGTAATTAACTATTAAAGTAGGGTTATACCTACTTATATATCAACACATAACGTATAAAGATGAAGAGTTTGTTTGTCTGAACGCGCAAATCTCAAGAATTACTGGCTCAAATTGAAAAATTATTTTCGTGTTGGATAGTCGTTCAGGACAGCTTTTGGCTATATTATGTCATCACGCTGCGACTAATAAGAGCGAAGCATCAGTGACAGTATAATATGTCTATCTTCTAAGATTGATTTGCTATAACCTTTTGTATAGTACCTAATCAAATTTTTACGTACAAGAAATTAATCTTTTAGAAGCTTCTTAGTTCTTAATCATTCTAAATAGAAATCGACGGCGACGAAGTCGCAAACTACAGTTTGTTTGTATAATATAAACTAAGTATAGCTTGACAGCCCTCATCAAGGTTAACTGAATTGTTGAAATATATACATGTTGTAATATAAAATCATTGATTTGTGTTTTAATAACGATGGGAACATTGTTATCATGTACAAATTTTACGCTTATTCTACAATAAATACATGGCACAAAACGTTGGCATACCACTGTAATATAAATACATCTATTAATGGAACAAACGTCACGAGTAATATAAGACGGGGTAAAAAATAACCAAAGTATGTTCCACTTAAAATTCCAAGTTGCGTAACATTAACTTTGTATCTTAGACTTCATAATGCGTCTATCTGCGTCCGTCATCTTGAAATATATTACCTACATTTACTTATAAAGCGACCGCAAAACTAACTTATATAAATATTTTCACTTTCTCTCAGAGATGCATGAACCCACGTAGGATGAATTTCTTAAAACTGAACTTTCTTTTGATGAAAACAATTACGATAGTTTATTGCTAGATGTCTTACTTAAGATGTATCATACCTAACTACATTTTTGATGAGTAAAGTAAGCAAATAAAGAAGTTTT
The DNA here is from genome assembly GCA_018238005.1 of Eurema mandarina. NCBI lineage: Eukaryota > Metazoa > Arthropoda > Insecta > Lepidoptera > Pieridae > Eurema > Eurema mandarina. Next base: position 1,053 of record DWAJ01002985.1, read on the forward strand.
AAATAAGAAATATGAGGTTCGTTAGAAAACCTGTTTAAATCTTCATATGTTATGCGATTTAATACGCGTTTGATCTTATTATACTAAGTAGAAAAAGAAAAAAGTATTGCACGTAAGAAATTGTAACTGTTATCTTAGTCTTAGTCTTGTGGCAAGTTTTTTCATTGTACTTTATTCCATATAAAATATTAAATAAACAATAAATCGGTATATATGTCGCAGGCGGATTGTATAATCCGCTGTATTTCATTACGGCTAGCAGTTTTAAAAAACAGGGCCGTTTTGTAATGCGGCGGTTTAACGATTAGCCGTATTGTCATTGCGATACGTTCTCCGATAAAGCAGTACACGTTTAGCCGCATTGTACTACTACTGTACTGTAGGTAGATTAGATTAGTTTTTGAATCATTATAAAAATACTTAATTACTCAGCTTTATTTTTATTAAAGTTGAATAATCAAGTTTTTTTATAATGATACAAAAACTAACCTAACCTAATATATTAAAAACTGTCAAAGAGGTGGCTAATCCCACGCTTTATTACATTACGGCCAGCCGTATTGAATAACGTATGGCGACGAATACGTTTCGGCGGTTTTTTACTTAGCTGCATTCAATACAGCTAAACGTTGAAGCGCCGCATTACAAAACGGCCCTGTTTTTTAAAACGGCTAGCCGTAATGTAATACAGCGGATTATACAATCCGCCTGCGACATATACATTGTTTACTACAAATTTCTTAATATTCACAATCTACATGACTTGAAAATTTTATATAAAGTGACTATTACTAAATATCCTCCTGCACACATAGAAATGTTGAAACACCAATAAAAATACGACGCGACGCATTTTTTATTCCATGCTTTCAGTCAGTGCATGCCACCATCTGTGTCCTAAGATATAAGTATGTATTTGGAATTCCCGTCCTTATCTAAAATATGATAAAGTTATTATGAGAATATCATGTTTCTATCTTTAACTTTTTTGGTTACGTCTTTGATTATGCCACATATTTATAACATCAACTTACTTTATATTAGTTTGTATCTAGCAAACGCATAAATTATTACACATAAACCATCTTAAATTATGCTATCTATTTATAAAGCCGTATCAAAATTGGTTGCATTGTTTTTTAAAGTTTCTTAGCATAAATAGGGACAGAACACTCATAACATACTGTATGGAGCAGTGTATTATGAGCAGTACATACTGCTCATAACATACTATCTATTGAGATAGAGTAATTCTTTAGGACTATTTAGATACATACATATACTCTAAGAGCCTTAGAAAGGTACAATACATAAATGGATATAAGAAATCAAATTGTTATAGCATATTGCGGATTTTTCACACAATAATGATCATAGTAATCTTCTTTACAGAACATACTAAACTAATTATTCGTTTTTTATTATTTATTGCTCTCTCTTAAATAATTTACATAGAGTTAACCTTTTTATTGTATAGTATTCTATACACTGTGTCAAATTTACCATTAAGATGTATTTATAACATATACTAACTACTAATAAATAACTAAATTAAAAAGTAACTTCCTTAATATGTAATAATTTAAACTAGAGCTTTTAATTAGCTAGAAATCTAACTATCAATTTTAAACTGTGTCATTCAAGGGAGATATTAATCAATGTTTATTAAAATGAGTTCCATCTAATGGTACAGTAAATTGAGGCATTGGTAACAACAGCTGAAACATCATTATTGGAAGTTTAACTTCAGAAAATATTTCAAATCATATTGTCATGGCAACAAGTAAGATCAAGTTTAAATAAAATAGTATTTTCAAAGGTATTTTTTGTGCAACTGCCTGCAATAAAAATATACATAAATGAATAACCTGTAACAGATTTTGGATTTACTTTGTGAACAGTAGATTCTTATGAAATAAATGATACTAAATACATACTAGGTTTAAAAGATATGTTTAATAATAACAAACAGATACTTACAAATGTTAATATTTTCACAATGGGGCAATAATAATCAGCATTGAATACATCTTCCTCTTCTTTTGAAGACTTATGTACCGTTACTCCCAAGTCCACAAATTTTAATACAATTAACAGTATTGTGATCACCAATTTGCTGATATTCAATATATTCCAAGGTATATTCTTTTCCTTGCTATGAAGGATATAATAAGCATCTAATAGTGCAGTTACCCAAAGAAAACCGCAAGGTATCCAAATAAGTACTGTTTTTTCAAAACATGGTGTAAGTTCTGGATTTTCTGTATACCAAGTTAAATTGCTATCCTAAAAACAAAATATTACCTATATCATTAACACAATTGACTTGAAATTATTAAGATTTACATCTATTAAATTGTTATTAAACATTGCAATCCAGTTATCACAACAGGTCTTAAAAGATGTTTAACACATTTGAATAAAATAGTTAAATGTCTAAGGTCAGGGGCAGAATGATCTCAAAATGTTATAAGAAATTCAAGTAACAGATTAGCAATATAATAAAACTTGTGAGATAGAATCCAGGCAAGTCTAATTAGTATCAATGTAATAATCGGTATTTATATTCGTTTTAATTTGGAATTTAACGATTATATTATTATTATATAAATTAAGTTAATTTTAAAAGAAATCAGGGAGATAGAAAACAAGTTTAACCTATGGGAAACTTACTAGAACCATTAATTAAAAACTTGCTTTTTAGTCACGTAAACCTACTTACCCAAAATTTTGATCCACAGAATTCATCCAGTGAAGAATTGTAAGACATTGTTAATGGTGTTTAACGATTAACTTCTTTCCATTTAAACGGTATTCGAATTAATTGATCTTTAAACAGCACTTAAAACCGGTCGTTGTTACTATTCACCATTAATTATTGATGTAACAACTACAGAACCTTTGTATAAATTTTATAAAACTATGATTAACATACTTTTAAGTAGGTATACCGCACAATTTTTAAAGAAAAATTACGTTTAAATTAAAGAATCACATAACCAAGAACACGTTTAATTCCGTTTAACGAAGTACTTTATGACACAAGACAAAAATTAGGATCCACAGATGGCAAGAGCAAAACCACTGACCAGTGACCACAGAATACACGCGAGCAGCGATATGCGAGTTCAATCGCAACCAACAAGGCGGGTGCCGGGTAATGAATAATGAAATTAACGATTGTATCAAAAGTTGTTGGATAACTTTTAATCATATCTTGTCGGTTGTCCCCGAATTTCGACCGTCACTTTTCTTGACATATTAATAATTCAACACAGAATACATATAAGTTTTATGTTGCAAGATAAGGATTATATTTTATTCTTTTATTCAGTTTAATATTTATTATGAGTTTTGTTTTATCTTTAAACATTGAAAATTAGCAGAGAAATTATGTCATTGCCAATTTACTATGGTGCAACAAATTAAAACATTAAATCATATTTTTTTCTAAAAAGCAAAAGAGCAGTCATAACTCGTAAGGGACTTAAGAACTTATGGAGCTAAAAAATAATGTTATAAATTAATATATTTAAAACGGTATAAAATTAATTTTAACTAGATTTAATGAAAGCTATGAATTATCTAATTGAGTAGATTATCATAATTTTTCAATTATAGCATTATTCCGCATTATGCGGAATAATACTTGACGTTGAAATTGAATGTTTTTAATACATCTTTTTTCATTCAACTTTCAAAAGTACTACGAACTACGAAGAGCTTTCACTGGATGCGTGTTATTACAATGTAATGTGCTGTGCCAGAAATATAACAAATGTGCTATATTTATTATTTCCTAATTGAAAAACTAGGCTAGTTATATTGGCATTATTTTTCTACAGTTTTATTAATACATAGTAAATACGTAATCTGTGGCTCATATTATACATTTTAATAACTGTCATGGCTGATTATGTTTTGTGGTTTATGTCTAAATCCAAAAGCTTTTACCGTAGCGTAGTTTTAGCGCTTTAAGGTTAGAATTTTTATTTTTTATTTCTACTTTCGCTATAGAAAGATTTAAGTTTTTTAAGTTGAAAGTTTGGTGTTTTATAATTATACCAGTCTGAATTTTTTAGGTGAATTCGTTCCAAGAGAAAGCGTTTGTATTTCAGGATGGCCGAATATCTAGCGGCTATATTCGGTACCGAAAAGGATAAGTAAGTTTTTTTTTCTTTCATATTATGTTCTATTGGACATTTCAATAGATGTGTTCTACATTATTCTTATATAGTATGAGTTTAAATAGAAATAAAAAATATTAAATAACACGTACAATTTTATGACACTGAAGTACAATATCAAAATTTTACGTTGACGCTTTATTACATTTCAGGGTCAATTGTTCGTTTTATTTTAAAATAGGAGCATGCAGACATGGAGATCGATGTTCTAGAATACACAATAAACCTACATTTTCTCAAACAGTACTGTTACAAAATCTGTATGTAAATCCACAAAATTCTGCCAAATCTGCTGATGGAAGCCATTGTAAGTAGCTATTTTATAAATTTAATATTAATTAGAATACTTTTATAATTTCTGTGGGATTATGTCAATCATAGTGTTAATTTATATTTATTATTATTGTATTTTAGTGGTTGTTGCCAATGTATCCGATGAAGAGATGCAGGAACATTATGATAACTTCTTTGAAGATGTATTTGTTGAATGTGAAGACAAATATGGAGAAATAGAAGAAATGAATGTCTGTGACAATCTTGGTGATCACTTGGTTGGAAATGTTTACATAAAGGTAATTTATTTATTGAATATTTTTGACTGTTAATGCATTTCTGGTTCTCCAGTTACACATATATGTAACAGGTATATATACAACGGTGCCCTGTGGTTTTACCCGCCTTTATGGATGTATTATACACATAAAACTTCCTCTTGAATTAATATCTGAAACCGCACGAAATTCGCTTGCATAGTTTTAAAGATTTTAGCATACACAGGGACAGACAGAAAAATGCGACTTTGTTTTATACTATGTTATCATACATCAATAAATATAAAAGGACAAATAATGAGTTAAAGATGGTATGGAAATACAGAAATTTAACTTTTTTAAATTGTAATATAAATATGTTATGAAAAATGATATTAATCGATTTATATACTTTTTATTATTTTAGTTTCGTCGTGAAGAGGATGCTGAAAAAGCAGTGACCGATTTGAACAATAGATGGTTTGGTGGTCGGCCAGTTTATGCAGAGCTTTCACCCGTTACTGACTTCCGCGAAGCTTGCTGTCGTCAGTATGAAATGGGGGAATGCACTAGAAGTGGTTTTTGTAATTTCATGCATCTTAAACCAATTTCGAGAGAATTAAGGAGGTAAAATCCATTTACTGTCATCATTATCACTGATGAGAAATCTCTACTTTATAGTTTATATCAATAAATATGTAAAATTATTTCCAGAAGAAAAAGCAAGAAATACTGTATACATTCTGTATGTATTTCTTGCTTCATAGAGTGTTACATCTTCCCCACCCCATTACTAGATCATATATTATGTAAAAGGGTCCCCTATGGTCCTCCGAAGGTTATACTGTCTGTTACTGAAGTTACTGTTCACTGCTTCCATTCCAACTTTATTACCAATATAAATTTTCAGGTACCTGTATGCTCGTCGGAAGAGCGGGCGCCGCTCTCGCTCCCGGTCGCGCGAGCGCCGCCGCCGCTCCCGCTCCCGCGAGCGTCGCCGAGAGCCGCCGCGCAATTCCCGCGCAGGAAGATACTAAATCCTTAGCGCTCATACACTATGGAACCAGGCTTCGGCATATTGGACGAGAACAACACAAATGAGATGTTGCAGTTACAATAAATAGATGAAAGGTCATCTATCTCACATTATTTTTCACTTTCCAAATTTTTTGGCTTACCACAATTTGTATGATGCAGTACTATGATTGCGTTATATTGCTGCCGCAGCCTGGTATTCTATGCCGTATAATACTAATGCTAGGATTAACGTTAAATGTATTTGTAAATGTAGGTTTGATTAAGAAAAGTATTTAGGCTAGAAAAAGAGCATTTCAAAAAGCCTAATTTCTTTTATATTTAGATGTCAAGGAAGACAAGTTCACAACAGTTTGTTATTTCAGATCAGAAATCTAACATTGTTTGAAAGGTTTAAGCTAATTCTAGCACTAGTATATTTGCACATTTGTCATCACTATCCATGTGTGACATATTCCAATATAAATTTGTACTTGTTTGATTTTTCATAATTGTTTCTAAGTATATTAAATAAATGAATAGTAACTTTTATGAATGCAGTATCTTATATTATGTAAAAAAACTTTAATAAACTTCTCTTTGAGTTGGAACAATCTATTTAGGGATTTCAGTAAACAAACAACAATAACTTAATATAATATGTTACTTTAAAAATATTGTTAATAAATAATAGTAAAGTGCAAAACATAATCTGATTTTGACTGTCAAGTGGGCTATTATATTGAAATGGTTAAAATAATTTCTGGCTTTCTGATTTCTTCCCTAATGTATTTTCATTTGAACTCTTAGTACATAAAAAAATTACCTAAAAGTTTTAGCAAATTTGTGCATTTGTCAATCATGTATCAACAATGTTGGTCTATCTTTTAAAATTCCTTTTTGTATAATGTATTTACAGTCTCAAATAATGCTTACGATTGCAATTACCCAACATCATTTGTTTATAGTAAAAGTGTAATAGGATATATCATATAGGTGAGTTGTAAATTTTAGTATTTTTATACATTATGTATAAGGCAAGATTTTCCATTAATAATTAAGATAATTCTTATTTAAAATCGGTATTATTTCGATTAAGACAGTCAGAACATAAATATATAAATACACATGAAGTAATTTTCACACACAAAGCACTCCTTAAGTGTGAATAACAATTGTACGATTTTGATGATTTTCAAAAGAAAGTGAAGTGTAGTTTTAATTTAATTAAATATAAGAGTCGTTCTAAATAACTCAGTAGTTTGCTTTATTTCCTTCTTAATATATTATCATTGTGTATATGAGTTTAACATTTAAAATCATTACATACTGACTAGTGAGTATAAAACAAAGTCACTTTCCATTGTCTCTTATTTGCGAAAAACTGATTTTCGTGACCTTTTGGCCTTTATAACGTTTTTTAGCGATAGTTAGTCGATTTTTCATCTTTCATTACAATGCCGTAATAAAGATGTATACAAAAATTCAGCTTGCTAGGAATTTTTCCGCAGATTGGGGTTTAAAATTGCTAAAATGACTGGACTAGACATGAAAGTTAGAAAAACATAGAAAAAGCTTCTTTGGGTCAGGTATTAAAGAGTAATTTTAGTTTTTAATTATTAAAACTAAAACGGGAAATAATTTTGTTTTAAAATAATAAAATTATCTTCAAATGAAAAACTTTAAAGATAAATACTGTATCAAAAAGAAATCTGAGATCCCTATAATCATATCCTGGGTGACTAGACCATGACAAACGACAGACGAACGAATGCTCCAGTTTTTTTTTGTATAGAACTAGGTAAATGATGTAGAATAAAAATATTATTCTTTAACATTTTTAATAAAATTATAGATTAAAATTTAATTAGGAATAATCTTTGTACTTTTTGCTTGATATCTACTTATATTCGAAAAAATTTATTATAAATCACTTTATAGTTTCTTCGTCATATAATTGATCCCAAAAAAGCATATGTTCTTCATCTTCATTCAAAACGCATTTCATATTTTTGTCAATGATAAAACAGTATTTCTTTTCTTCAGTGAAACTCCTCCATTCTGTATCGAAGTCGAATGTAGGAATTCTGTAATGTAAATATTACATTAAAATACTATTAATGCCTTATTAAAATCCACCTACCACCTACCTATGAAGGTTCTTTTGTACTCCTTAGCGTTACTAAAACAAATCTACTGCATTTATCTAGATATTAGTAGGTACAACACAATGATAATTAGTTAAACACCGCTAATAGGTTTTGCTGAGATAATACGTATTAGTTATAGAACCTAATTGAATTAATATACATACAATATAAAGTTATATGAACATATTATATCTAGTATGTATTTAATGGCTAGAATATTTTATGAGTAGACACTTGTGTAGCAACGAAATTCAATTAAGTTGATGGCCACCGCCCGATTGAAAATATGATATTTGCGCAATGCTTGCTTCCAATTGCTACTCTCAAAGATGATATGATTATAAATGCGAAAGTAACTGTCTGTCAGTTACGCTTTCACGCCAAAACTACTGAACCGATTGTAATGAAATTTGGTACACAGATAAAGACATACAGGCTTACATAAATTAAATAATTTTGAATTCTTAAAATCTTACCCGTGATTAGCAAAATTAACCCAAAGTTTTACGACCTCCTTTATGACAGGTTTGGACTCTTGAGTTAACGGTATGTCCCAACATTTAACATTAAATAAGTAATGCTGTTCTTCTCCGTGACAAACACCAGCGGCGTGATCCATCTTATAGTGTTTCTTGACATAATTCCTTTCAGTTTCCAAACAAAATTTGTAATAATAAACAGGACTTGATGATTTTATACTATGATAACGGGCAAATCTTCTAATGTTGTAAGCAAACATAGATATTGTACTTAGATTAACACAGTCTTGCAGCATATCTTTAGTTATGCTTCTATTTCCCAGGTGATAAGACCGTATCTTTTGTTCCTTTGCTTTGACATTGTCAACAGACATGTTTACCTTCAGTTCTCTGGGTACAATTGCTCCAATTGTCTTAGAAAACGATTGATAAGACTGAAAATTTCGACATATCTCTATGCCATCTCCTGACGTGTAGCCTAACATAAGTGGTATTCTAGCTAATTTATCCGTTTTAACTAATTTTGGAGGAGGTTCTTGAATAAACTTTTCTACATTTAAATAAGATTTTTCTATTACCGGAGAGAATGTCAACCCATCTGTAAGATCAGGATATTGAATGTCTAACGTAGGTAAATTTACGTTGATTAAAGATTCAGCAGGTACATCAAGTAAAAATTCATAGAGATCATTCATATCGCTAGTGGTTTTTCCTAGTAACGTTCCTAACTGTAACGCTCTTTCACGGGGATATAAATTGTAACTCCAATCGTTTAAACTCACTCCGCTTTGACAAATTGCTTTGTTAAATAGACCTCTGCTCATGTCAGATATCATATGAAAGGATGTTGATGCACCACCGGCGCTACATCCAAATATTGTAACATTGTCCGGATCGCCGCCAAATTTTATTATATTATTTTTAATCCATTTTAAAGCTGCAACTTGATCTTTTAAACCGGCATTGCCGGGGACTTCCTCGGTATCTAAGCATAGAAATCCAAAAATTCCTATTCTATAATTAAACGTAACCAGGACTATGTCGTGTTCCATAAAAAACTCTGGTCCGTAGAAGTCTGAATTGCCAGATCCAGTATAAAATCCACCTCCATGTATCCAAACTAAAACTGATAGTTTTCGTTCGGGATCAAGCGATTTTGTGTATATATTAAGAAAGAGGCAATCCTCATCGCCTTTTTCTATTTTGTTGAGACGCTCGTTGTATTGTGGGCAGACAGGGCCGTGTTCAGATGCATCACGGATTCCCTCCCAGGGCTCCGGTGGTTCTGGTGCCTAGGTAAAAGTACATGAAATAAATTATTCAACGCCCAAGTAGGTACCTACGTAAGAAATATATCTTTATATGCATTAATTACAAATAGAAATTATAGTTCTTAAGATTCAAATTTAAACAGTGCGTCTATCAATGATACAGATTATTATTGATTTTTTATTTTTTTTGAGTGAAAAGAATTTTTGTGGTGTTTATTTATGGAGAAATGCTAGATTTAGTCAAATTCAAGGTCAAATATATCTTTATTCAACTAGGCTACATATAGTAGGTATACACTTATAGCCAGGTGCAGAAGAGCGACGGCCTTTGTGTGCTACGACACAGCTTCAGATGGGATTGTGCCTACAGGCTCATGTCAGCTACCATTAGATAAGTATAATGGATACGTGCCGTCACTCAGCGCTTCATCCAGTAAGGGATTGATTAATTTTAATAGGTGAGGCTGAGTTTGCTCTCCGAACAACTGACGTGAAGCGATGATATTCATCATCCATTTGTCATTATTTCTAGCTCTATCTAAAACATGTTCTATCTTTACATGCCTAAAAAGCGTACGAAAGCTTTTCGAAGTAGACAGTTTGTTTTACCAATTATATCTGTTATGATGGACAAAATATTAAAATGAATAAAGCTTGTTAGCGAAATAAATTTATGCAATTATTAGTGCAGTTTTTAAGTGTCGTATTGACTTCACGTATATCTTCACGTACGTCTGCCCGATAAGGCAACATATATATCCGAGCAGAAGGACGAAAAGAATAATAAAATGGTTAAAATTATTGGAAAATCAAATAATTTTATCGAACCTTCTTGGTTTATTAAAATGTCTCCTGCCTTGATAGAAATACTCCTGTACTTTAAATTCAAAACTAAAATGGATTGTGCACTGGTATTTGTTTGTTGCTATAAAAACGTCAGCATTGTGAACATTATTACAATTCGGGTTTGAGCCGATTAAGTAAACATTAGTGGCCTCAGTATTACCTACTACAAGTACGGCGTACCTATATATAATAGTTGGCATTCGAGCGCACAAGCTGTGATTGGTAGCTCAAAGCCAATCAATTAGCTATCAGCTAAGGACGCTTTCTGGTCTTCGAGATGCAGAAGCTTTGGTAGACTATTTTTCCAGTGCTGCGCATTCCTAATGGTAAACACTTTAAAGATATGTCTCTCTTATGTCGAGAGGGCTATCGATAGGCTCTTTTGGTCTCGATGATATAATACCTCATATTATCAAGGTGCTAAAAATTGTGTGCCTTCCACACTGTGACATTTCCAACACAAATTGTTTACCCTTCCCTACCCTGCAATCTAAACGTTTTTCTGGACAAATGAATGCGATTTCTTTTTTCTTTTTCGGCACTCTTTTGTAAAAAAATGTTTTGAGATGTATGTTTACTTGAGATTTTGCGAGAGAGATGTGTAAATGTGATGTCTGTAATTAATGGAATTGGTATATAACCGTGTTAATTATAAATATAAATAAAAGTGTACGTACCTTAAATCTTAAATTGCCGACGGGTGGTTTTGCATACGGTACGCCTTTAAATGCGAAATAATTATTGGTATCAGCATCACAGACAATTCCTTTTAATGATCCTTGTTCAACTTTAACAATGGGCATTCTGCATACGATATCTGTGTTTAAAAAATAGGATTTACAAATAAATAGCGCAGACAATTGTTGATATATGTATATCAAATGAAATAATTATCAGAAAATATTAAACGACCAATAGTTAGAGCACATATCAATTTAAATATTGTTGCAAGATAATTTATGGAAATTCGATAATTTTTGCATATTAAAGAGCGCGTCAATAAATGGATTACACAATAATATAGATTAATATTGTTATATACATTATACACTATGCGTGTATCAAGTTTCACCTTCGCGAGTGGAGTGTCTACAAACCACATTGTTACAAAATTACATTATTCTTATCAGAGCGAAGCTATGAAGACAAGATTAATTAACGAACTCAACATAGCTAATTTCATTACCTCTTAAATACCTATATATTTCTCCTCGTTACTAGCCATAATACGGGCTGAATAATATTTATTATTTAATGATAATAATTATACAAAATACAAACCCTTTTTTGAAGGTTTCCATGGTTAAGGGCAGTTCTATTTATAACATAAAATTTGAAAGAAAAACAATTTCGCGCTCGCAAATTTAAAACGTATGGTTTACTTATGATACCATTTTCAAAACAAAAAGCATATTATACTGTATACGGTCGAATTGATTATCCTCTTGCTTTTTAAAGTCGGTTAAAAATCGGTTTAGCTGGTCTCAGTCAACGACAAAAACTGCTAATTCCGTTAGGTGTAGAATCACTCGGGCGTATGAAAATAATATGCAATTCAACGAATTAAAATGAAGATTTGACTACGTCTGATTCGAAGCGCCATTGAGAAACAAAGAATCGGCAGCAGAAATATAAGGCATGTATGCGTTATTAGGTGTTATCTAGTTTCAGTTGGAACTGGAATTTCGTCCCAGGCTTTTTGTCATTAAAATAATGAAATATAATATAAAATTATTTTTAATCTTCGTTTTAAATTGGTAATTGTTTTTTTTTGGAAGACACTTGGGATTTTCATGTTAATTGACATGACACATTGACTTTATGAAGGCTAATTATTGAAGGGACACACGAACTAATTTATTTTAGAAAGAGAACTGGCATTTGTAAGTATTAATGTTAGGTAAAATTGAAATTACGCGACACCATTATTTGTCTCAATATATCATTATCAAATAATGACGACGTACTTATCTGATTATGTGGTTAGTGAGAGCCGCATAAAGATTCACAACACTATCACGAACCTATTTTAAAGGTGTGTAAAGGCACGACCTACCGCAGATAAGGAAAGAACTTCTATAACTATAACTAATAAAAAAGTATGAGGTTTATATCGCGTTTTGGTTTTTAATGTTTAATTGTTATAGTAGAATAGGTAAATAAGGTTAACGCTGTGAGAAGGGAAAATGTATAATTCGCTGCGTCGCGCGGTCAAGTGCAAAACGCATTAGTTAAATATAATTATAATTTAAGAAGGCATTGTGTCTCTAATTTTATTTAGTTAGATATAACAGATAGTGTAAAATAAACGTTCATATAATTAGCAATGTGCCAAGAAACATATTTAAATCTAGTTCACCACCTATAACTTAGATGTGCACAACTGGGATGTGCACCACATCGAAGTAATTCTAGGGCCTAGAAGGATCCACACATCCCAGTTGCACGCCTAGAATCTAGGCGGCTTAATAAATAAAATCCTGAATTTTTATTAATCTAGCAGTAGTTACATATTATTTGGCGATTTGGTATTGTATAGATTCACACCATTCTATAATAGGTATTACATAATACTTTAAAATTTTGAAGGTCCCTTAAATAAGGACTTGGTGTTTGACACGATCATCACAAATAGTGTTTTTGATGGCATTCAACATTTACGAGAATGTTGTTAGTCCAATTTTATAATGGTGTCAAAATTATTGGAATTGGGGAAAAATAATGAAAATGATGTGAACATAATAAATCGATGACTTTTTTATACATATTAGAGCATCAGGATGGGTCTCGAGGTGGTCTTGACATTCAAAGTCCGTTGTGGGCGTTATGACAGCAGGATTTTTTTAAATAATCGTTCACGGGTGTTTTCCATGATCTTATTATTCAATTAACGGTTCATTTATAACTGAGCTTTATATCACACACAAACGTTGTACGATCAAACTGGCCTTAGAACCAATAGGTAGTCATAAGTCAATACCAAAACTCAATAGTGAATACTGAATAGGGTAAACCGCGTTCGTCCAGTATGACAGCTGTCAACAGCATAATGGCTGTCATGGCTCACGCGGCACGCCTCATGGCAACACTCACTACTCCACTTATACTAGGATTGCCCGCTCTTATTTTAATTAATTTAAACGTAAAACATAGAACTAATTTGTAAATTATTTGTTATAGCTTTGTATTAAATTTGGTGCCGTCACTTTATTTATCTAGACAAAAAGGATTCAAAGTATTGTAAGCAATGATAGTTTAGATTCGCGTTATATACTTTCGTAATAGGATGAAAAAACTATTGAAATATCGGAAATAAGCAATTTCAATAAGCAATTCTTACACGATAATTTACAGAGTCTGAATATATGGTAGGAAAAAAGTTCTCGTCAACAAGGTCATGATCCTTCGCAATCCTGCTTGACGTCAGGTCCTATGCTGCCAAGTGGCCAGTACATTGTACAGTTTACCTAAGTAAGGTATCCTTCAGACTTTTAAATTTATTACTAACTTTTCTGATCAGCATCAAATAGCATGATGGGCGTTACTTTTGACTATAAAAACCTTAAAAACCTGACTTAATAACTTCTTAAATTACAAACTGAGGGGATTTTTATAGTGAAATTGGTTTTTAAGAAATGAGTCGAGGAGTCTTTACCGGAAACGACGAATATGCAGTTATGATAAGATAAAAGCGTAGGTACGAGTTTATTTGAGCATAATATAACACTTTGTAGGTACATTGCATTGTACAAATCTCACTCTAATTTCTAATTTTACCTAGTGATAACTTAATAAACTATTGTATTCGACATCTAATACAATTTATTTCTTTAAATCCAGATGTTAGTGGTATAGTAAGCATTTGTATATTATAGACTAAATAAGAAAAATTTAAAATTTTATTGACGTCCTACACATAATCATAGTAAATATTTAAATTTCGTTTCATTTTATTTAGGTATATTTTAAATGACATTGTAAAATATTTACATAAAAAAAAAATTGTTACTTATTGGGCGAAACCGATTTATATAAACACTCACTTATAGTATACAAAAATAAGTCGCTAAATGTGTTGATAATATAACTTAATAACAGCTGAACCGATTTAGATAAATATGTTTTAGAATACTTATTACTTGTAGAACGAGCCTGGTTATTAAGCAGAGAAAATACCTAACCACCCCTTTTTATCAATTAACTAGCTGTTGCTCGGAACTTCGTCCCCGTCGGATCTATTTCTATTATTATGGTATAGTGAGTCAATCTTAGAAGATAGACATATACTGTCGTGGACTTTTTTTTAGATCATTTAAAGAGGAAGAAT